>ML791907.1:555602-573510 GCA_009831015.1 Picea engelmannii
TGGAGTTGTTGAGATCAGTCTCCAAGTGGGATATTGTTGGTTGTGGAGCCTGATTATCTTCCTGATGCAGAGGTCCTTTGCTTTCAGCCGTGTCTATACCCCATGAAGTATTTACACCCCAGAAGTATGTACACTCTTCCACATGGGGGAGTGCAGAAGGGGGGTACCCCCTCTGTGGGGTCCATCCCCTTGGCTGGGGGGTCTGGGGGCAAGCGGGCCCCCAGCGGGGGTTTGGGGGTAGCGTCCCCCGATGGGGGTTCGGGGGCGAAGCTCCCGAAGCAAAAATTGCCTTATAAAAGTATATTGTAATTTCATTGTAAATTTAGACCGTTCATTATAAGGTCACAGATCTAACGGTAGAGATTATGTTAGGGTTTTTTACCCTATAAGGCAACCCTCTTTTATGAGGGAAATGTATTGCGGCTATGTATGAGAGTGAATATTGTATTCTAAGAGAGGAGACTATGAGAGAAAGAAGAGGAATTTACAACGGGTTTTGTTGTAGGTTGTATCCCTTCATTTGTTGGATAATAATAAAGGAAGGACCTGGCAATTTCTCTGGTGGAAGTAGCCCACACTGGGTGAACCACGTAAATCTGTGTCTCTCTTGTATTGTGTGTCTTCTGTGTTTTTTGTTTCTGCATTTGTTTTATTTTATTGCTCCGCAGTCCTGTTTTTCTAACACCAGTGCCAAAACTGGTGCAAAGGTTGTTGTTGCTTGGGATGCCTCTGGTGGGAGGTGATGAGCATCCTGTAATACAGAGAGAAATTGCAGAAGTTGAGAGGCTTTGCTGTCTAGGGCCTGTAAGTGGAACTGAAGGTCATCCATGTTTCGATGCAGGTCGAACACCAGGCTCTGCACCAGGGCAAGGGACACAGCAAGGGGCGGGAGAGAAGCAGGAATTTGAGTGGACTGTGCCAGGGATGAGGAGGAGGTGGTTGAAGAGGAGGAGGATAGAAGTGAGGGAGTAGGCAGGGGACCGATGACCGGGCTAGGCCGTTTGGATGGCAGGATGACCCACGTTTCGAATTCCCTCGTAGTCGAGGCATATTCGGGACAATGGTGTTAACGATAAATCTTGTCACTGGTTCGAGAAGCACGCGGGTCTGCAAGTTGCACGCAGTGCTCAAGCACATCTCGGGAGAATTCTTGTTTTTCTCCAAGTATCAAATCAAGCAAGCGTGCAAAGTCTTTCCATTGACAGCCGAGATACGTCCGCAAAGAAAATCAACGGTTATCGGGTTATCGGAGTTGCCAATCTACTTGACATTTAGCAGCAGAGAAGTCTCTTCTCTTTAGAGGCTAAATACAGGTCGTCTGATCCAGGGGCACGTGGCGAGAGATCCCACAGAGTCGGGGATCGGGGAACTGAAAGTCACGCGCACATGGCAGCAGAAATCCCGATATCCCGATACTCGATCTCCCGATATCGGGGGCAACTTTCAATAGTGGAAGACAGGTGGCAGGCTATGCACCAAGGAGCTGACCGTCAACAAGTCAATGGCCATAAGCCATCGGGTTTCGGGGAATCACAAGTTTAGTGGACACAAACATCGTTTCGTCAAGAACGCTGAGATCCCGATGAAAAGTTGGACCACGGTCGCACAGGGACAGGTCATATGGACTATGGTCTAGCCGGTAGGGGATAATTCCCGAGAGAAGGAGCTCATCGCATATCGGGATATCGGGGATCCCGGAGGCAAGGAACTCGCGCACTTCAAACTCGCGAATCTCGATCCCTGAAATCTTAAAGCCTCATCGCATACATCCGCCATCTGTCCCTCACCGCCACGTCTTCTCCCCGTGTCATGCCATCCATGGTTTCTCTGGCCCCTGAGTTCATCCACCTGCCTCATACACTTCAAAACCCATGAATGCTACCACGTGCATTCGCCCTATCGTTTTCCCTCTGCCATCCATTCGTGTGGTCTCTCCTCACCCCGTATCTGCATCCAGTGTGTCTAGATACCCCCACCCGGTCACCGTCCGTTCACCTCCTCATAATCAAGACCTCCAGTCATCCTGAGTGTCTCCATGTCCTGAAGGAGATGAATCCACCTGGGCTTTTCCCGATCCCGATGAAGCAGTTATTACAACAGTTGATGGTGGTTGGACATCGTTTCCACCATAAATGGAAAACCAAGGAATAAATGCAAGCTTGTCAATTCAGTTCCAGGTCCTTTGGGATGCGATTGCATCTGACTGAAGTTCACGAACGTCCAAAGACTACATGTGCAGTAAATGTGAAGACATAATGTCTTCAATGCGATGTCTCGATTTAGCTTCCAGTGTTTTGTTCCAAGTATATGTAGGCATTTTTTCCATTTTGTAATCTATCGATGGTAGAGCAGAGCTCCCTGGTTGTAAAGTTTTAATGAAGCATTGTTGTTATGGTTATGTATGAACTTTGGAGACTTCTTGCCTTATGAATGCCAGTTTCTATCATGTCTTTGTTTACACTGTGTTAGAGCAGCTCATAATTGGAGGATCCAGTCGAGCTGTAACTATTATAGGATGATGTTGTAATGGATCACTGTAATAGTTACAGAGCCTCTAATCAGTCCCTGTGATTTCCTTAACGCTGAACAACTTGGAATTGGAGGATCCAGTCAAGTCCTCTTTCAATTTCTTGAAGCCCTGAACAAGGAGGATCCTGTTTCCAGAGTTTTTCCTCTATAAACCGCTACAAGCCTGATGCCCAGAGCTGTTTGTTCACTTTCTCCTAAGTCTTCCACCTGTTCATCCTTAGATCAACCCACTGGCTAAATTTAGGATTCCAGACCTCCTCTGTTCTTTACATACCAGACTCAGTCCCTGAGTTAGAGTGATACCTCCTAGAGCCATTATCTCCATTTGATCACACTTTACAAACAAATTGTGACATAAAAATGGTGGGCGTTGGGCTCTGCTCCTGCAAGCAATCCAGGAGTGACTTCTAACGCTAACATTTCTAGCGCCGTTGCCAGGGACGGAATTGAAGATTTTCCCTAGGTAGAATGACATTGAGTCTCTGAATCCGAAGGTGCATAGGATCATCAGAGCCTTTTAGATTGCTAATTTTGCACCTGGCGACTCTATTGTGACGACTCCGCTGGGGAGAACCTGCTCTATTAATTGTGGCTTTTAGAGGCAGGCATACGCGGTCTCACCCACAACTGCCTCTAGCTACACCTGAAACGGATCCAGAGGCGGTGCTCAGAAAGGGAAAGGCCTCTGAAGAATAAGCGTCCATCACCGAACCAGGTAATCCACCATATCCTTCTGTTGGAGCTCCTTTTTCTCCTCCTCAGATTTTTGATAGGCCTGTCTCTGCAGTTTCCCGTTTCTTAAATTTTGGGAGTGTTCCTGTTGAGTTTTCCCCTCCTGGTCTGGGATCAGAGGGAAAAGATTTTGTCACTCCCCTCTCCCCTGAAGTTGTGCCTTGGCGTAGACCCATGACCTCAAAAGATTCCCCTACTCCTATGCAAGGAGGAGCACCTGCTGACTAGAGCTCGGTAGCCCGTTCTCTGAATCACCTCATGTTTCCCACCCCACTTCAAGATTTATCCTCAATAACCCCTTTGCGAACTCCTTCTCCTCCAAGTTCTCCTACACCTAACATCCCTATGGCTGGTGCTAATCCTCCTCTCAACAGAATGGATGCTATAGTCGTTGCAAGATACGCTCCCTTAGTTATTCCCCATCCTATGAATCCCCTCCCTGCTGGAGATTACCTGAAATACATGCCCAAGTTCACTGGGGAAGGAGACTTAACTGCTGAAGAGCACCTAGCTGCTTTCTACAGTTATGCAGACAACCTCAATATTGAAAATGAGGATGTATGGATGAGAGTTTTCCTCCAGAGCCTGGATGGTGAAGTGAGGAAGTGGTTTAGAGGATTGGCCCCAGGATCTATTGCTGGGATTGAGGCTCTGGATAGTGCTTTCCTGAGGCAGTGGGGAGATAGGAAGGACTTCATGTATTACATGACATAATTCGGGTCTTTGAAAAATATGGAAGGAGAGTCGGTCTATGACTTCTCCAAAAGATTTAACAAGATGTATAACAAGATCCCTGGAGAGATAAAGCCCTTAGAAGCCTCTGCCCAAATTTCCTATGCTGGTGCATTTGACCCTGATTTCTACCTTTTGCTGAGAGAAAGAAGAGCCACCTCCTTAGCCCAAATGCAGGATGTGTCCATAGAAGTGGAATCCAATGTATTAGCAGCTGACAGACTGAGAAACAAGGCCGACGCAGACAGAAGAAAAGGAAGGTCAGAAGCCTCAACTTCTGGATCATTGGCGCCTCACCCTCAAGTGGATTAACTGACCAAGATGGTGAAGTATCTGTCTGCAGTGATGGAGAGGATGAGGATGGAAGGGAGATAGGTGTATAAAGGCCCTCAGATTGCTGAAAATAAGGGAGGTTTCAGGAGGCCAAATAATTTTACTCCCCCGAATGTGCAGAAAGAGAAGGGAAGAGACAGAGAAGATCAGAAGATTCGGGCCCCTTTTCAAAATAATTTTGTGACTGAGGGAGGAGAAAGAGAATCAGAGGATCTTGATCCTGAAATCCACTGCGTTGGAGACACTCCTCCTTTCCCTCATCTCACTCAGTCTGCATACGAAGAGTCTCTCATGGACAGCCAGCTGAATGAGCTAAGCAAGGGAGACAAGGCTAGTGACGGCCGAGGTAGGTACAACCTAAGGTCTGATAAAAAGATGGCAGTGCCTGATATTCCCCAGCAGTCCATTAGAGTAGAGAGACCTGCTAATGAAGAAGCAAATAATCACATAGGTAAGAAAGCTCAAAACCCCTCCCCCATTGTCCATAATCATGTTCCTGAAATAAAAGAAATTCCGAAGCCTACATCTTCTTTTAATTTTGAGCATGAGATTCAAAAGATCAGAATCCCTGTGCCCCTCACTGAGCTGATTAAACATGGTGAATTAAAAAAAATCTTCTCTGAGCTTTTACAATCTGAAGCCTCATGCCTTCCCTCAGACTCCATAAACCTCCAAGACGAAAAACCAGTTGTCCTAGGTCCCATGGTAGAAGATAGAGATGACTCATCCCCTCCCTTCTACACCTCCTTGAACATACATGACAAAGTGCTACACAACTGTTTGATGGATTCAGGGGCCTCTCACAACCTCATGCCCAAAACTGTCATGGAAGAGTTGGGACTAGAAGTTACCAGAGCCTATCATGACCTCTATTCTTTTGACTCCAGGAGAGTTCAGTGTCTTGGAGTTATTAAAGACCTGGTTGTAACCTTATTTCAACTGCCTATGAAAAGTGTGGTCATGGATATCGTAGTAGATGATGTCCCCCCCAAGTTCAGAATGTTGTTATCAAGATCTTGGATAAAAGACTGGGGGGAACCTTGTAGATGGACCTCACATATGCTACTATCCCAGTGTTCGGAGGAGAGCATAGAAGACTGTACATGGAAGCTCAATTGGCCTATATAATCAGTGATGAAGCCAATCCCACCAACCATCCTATCTTTGCCTTAGACATTGATTTAGGCTCCAGTTTACTACAGCTCACTCATGTCCCAGAGCCGCCTCTGAGACTTAGAAAACAACCCACTATTTCCCCTGAAGTTCCTCTCTCCATCACCCCAATATGGAAAATGTTTTTTGATGGAGCCTGTTCCCGAGAAGGCGCTGGAGCTGGAGTAGTTTTTGTGTCACCTGCTCAGGAAACCATATCTCTGTCATACAAATTAGAATTTGAAGCTACCAACAATGTGGCAGAGTATGAGGCTCTTGTTCTGGGACTAAGGGCTGTGAGGGAAATGGGAATTCAGGAGATAGTAGTGTTCGGTGATGTAGAGTTGGTGGTCCAGCAGGTCAAAAATGCTTATCAAGCTAAGCATCCTCGACTCAGGAGTTACAAGAATGAGGTCTGGGACCTTGTTGACAGTTTCTTCTCAGCATTTAATATTTCTTTCATCCCAAGAGAGGATAACACCTTGGCGGATTCCTTGGCTACATTGGCTAGCAATTTCAAAGTACCTCTGCCACCCAAATTCAGATATGACGTGGAAGTAAAATACAGACCCTCCATACCTGACAACGTCAAACATTGGAATGTATTCGAGGACAATATTGAGGTCAAGAGGTTCTTGGAAACTGTTGAGGAGTTTTCAGAAATGCACATAGACCAAGATGTCCTCCCAGAGGAAGAGCCTGATGGGGGTAATCTTCTAAATAAGATTGCATGGCGTGACATTGTACAGCTGCCCAACAACCATATTACCAGGGGACTCATTCCCTTGGAGAGGATTTTTGATAATAACGATGTGTCTGTAAAAGGAAAGGTCTCTGAGGAGGACGCTGATACTATTCAGTGCAACATTGGAACCGAGAGTGAGCCCAAGTATGTCAAATTTTCAAGAAGTCTGATAGGGGAGCAGAGGTCTGAATACGTTGGACTCTTAAAGGGATTTGCTGATGTGTTTTCCTGGGCCTACGAAGACCTTAAAACCTATGACACCTCTGTCATCGAACATAAAATCCCATTAAAGGAAGAGGCAAAGCCTTTCAGGAAGAAGCTGAGGCAGATCAATCCCATGTTGCTGGCTATCATGGAGAGAGAAGTGAAGAAGTTGCTGCAAGCTCAGATCATTGTACCACTGAGATATTCAGAGTGGGTGGCTAACTTGGTGCCAGTGAGAAAAAATAATGGAGAGATCCGACTCTGTGTAGACTTCAGAAACTTGAACAGAAGCTCACGAAAAGATAAATACCCCCTGCCAAAGATGGAACATATACTGCAGAGGGTCACAGGAGCTTCCAGGATGTCTATGATTGATGGTTTCTCCGGCTACAATCAGGTCTCTGTTCTTCCTGAAGACAGGGAAAAGACAACGTTCACCACTCCATGGGGCACGTTCATGTATTCTAAGATGCCATTTGGACTAATGAATGCAAGGGCAACTTTCTAGCGTGCCATGGACATAGATTTTGTTGGGGAAAAAGACAAGTTTGTGGTCGTTTATTTGGATGACATCACAATATTTTCGAAATTTGATGTAGAACACCGTCATCATCTCAGGAAATTTTTCTTGAAGTGCAGAAAGTTTGGCATTTCATTAAACCCCAAGAAGTCCTTATTCACCATGCATGAGGGGAAATTACTAGGCCACATAGTATCAACAGAAGGAGTCAGGATTGATCCTAGCAGAGTGGAGGTGATACAATATTTATCAATCCCAAGGTCTAGGAAGGAGGTCCAATCTTTCCTCGGTAAAATTAATTTCCTAAGGAGGTTTGTGCCTAACTTTGCTGAGGAGGTAAAGCTTATAACAACTATGTTAAAGAAAGAAAATGAAGTAAGGTGGACCCCTCAATCGCGACACTCCTTTGAGAAAATCAAGAAAGCCCTGACTGAAGCTCCTGTGCTTATCAGTCCCGACTACTTGAAGGATTTCCTTATTTTCTCCTTTGCCTCGCTTGAAACAGTAGTTGCTGTTCTATTACAGGAAAATGACAGTGGGTTAGAACAACCTATTTCTTACTTCAGCCGAGCATTAAGGGACGCCGAAGTCAGGTATGACACTATGGAGAAGCAAGCTTATGCTCTGGTGAAAGATCTCAAAGCTTTTAGAACCTACATTCTGCAATCAAGGATCATCGCCTATGTCCCCTCGGCTACTGTTAAAGATATTCTTTTTCAGCCTAACATAGACGGGAGAAGGAGTAAATGGATAGCCAAAATCCTAGAGTTCGACCTGGAAATAAGGCCCACCAAGTTGATCAAAGGGAAAGGCTTAGCCAAGCTGCTGGCTGAAGCAAATTGCCAAGCTTTGGGGATAAGTTTCATCAACAAATGCTCAGATATTTAGCAGGATCGACTATCTGACATAGATCATCAAAGGGAGCCCCCATTGGCTCAATGTCCTTGGTATAAGGATGTCATATAATTTTTGCAAGAGCTGCGACCTCCAGGCGGCCTGCAAAGAAACAAAGCAAGAGATCTGAAGCTCAAAGCAGTCAAATACTGCCTAATCGATCAAATGTTATGTTGGAAAGACCCCCTGGGGGTGCTTCTAAAATGTATAAGTCCACCAGAGGCCGAGAAGGTCGTAGCTGAATTTCACAGTGGCTTGTGTGGAGGGCACCATTTCTGGAGGGCCATAGCCCACAAAATCCTCAGGGATGGATACTACTGGCCTACCATGTTCGTCGATGTCTGCAAAAGGGTCAGAGCCTGAATCAATTGTCAAAAATTTGCAGGAAAGCAACAGCTCAGGTCTTTGCCGTTAAAACCAGTGGTAGTTTCAGGGCCTTTCCAGCAGTGGGGCCTAGATTTTATTGGAGAAATTCACCCTCCCTCCAGTGGGTAGCATAGGTGGATCCTGACTGCTACAGATTTCTTTACCAAGTGGATTGAAGCTATTCCCACCAGGAGCGCTTCCCACAAGGTAATCATCGGATTCTTGGAGGACCTCATCACAAGGTTTGGTTATCCAAATAAGATTGTCACTGATAATGCAACCACTTTCGGGTCTGAGCCATTAGCCAGGTTCTGTGAGTAGTTCGGGATTAAGCTGATTCACTCCACCCCGTATTATCCACAGGGCAATGGTTTATTAGAGTCCTCCAACAAAAGTTTAATAAGAATCATCAAAAGGTTTTTGGAAGACAATAAAAGGGCTTGGAACTCAAAGCTTAAATTCGCCCTATGAGCATATCGGGTGACTACAAAAAGAGCTATAGGCCTCTCCCCTTTCCAGTTAGTTTACGGAGCTGAAGCTGTTTTCCCTTCTCAGCTAGCCATCCCTGTAGCGAAATTCCTCTAGGACCATCAGGAGGAGCCTGATGACATGATCAGAAGGATTCATCAGCTAGTAGAGGTCCAGCAGGCTAGGGAGCAGACATTGGACAGGATCCAGGACCATCAGCAGAAAATCAAGCAGGTCTTCGATAGGAAGGCCAAGAAGGAGAGGTTCCAGGTAGGAGACCTGGTATTGAAATGGGATGCTCCTAAACAAGAGAAGGGAAAACATAGCAAATTTGAAGCCCTGTGGGTTGGGCCTTTCAAAATCTCCGAGGCTTTCTCGAACAACACATACAGGCTGAGATATTTGGAAGGTGAAGAGGTTTTTGGCAGCCCAGTGAATGGGCATTTCCTGAAGAAGTGTTTCGTTTGAGCCTCCAGTGGCTCCTTTGTTGTAAATATGGTCTTTTGTTTCTTAGTGTGTTTCCATTTTATTTTTGCGGCCTAATAATGACTTCATAGCCCAATAGAAAGGCGACTGGAACCGCAGGAAGAGTTTTTAGAGCATCGCAGGGATGACTCTATCCCCCATGGAGCCTGATGTTAATGATAAATCTTGTCACTAGTTTGAGAAGCACGCAGGTCTGCAAGTTGCACGCAGTGCTCAAGCGCAGCTCGGGAGAATTCTTGTTTTTCTCCAAGTATCAAATCAAGCGAGCGTGCAAAGTCTTGCCATTAACATCCGAGATACGTCCGCAAAGAAAATCAACGGTTATCGGGTTGTCGGAGTTGCCAATCTACTCGACATTTAGCAACAGAGAAGTCTCTTCTCTTTAGAGGCTGAATACAGGTCGTCCGATCCAGGGGCACGTGGCGAGAGATCCCATAGAGTCGGGGATCGGGGAACTGAAAGTCCCATGCACATGGTAGCAGAAATCTCGATATCCCGATACCCGATCTCCCGATATCGGGGGCAACTTTCAATAGTGGAAGACAGGTGGCAGGCTATGCACCAAGGAGCTGACCGTCAACAAGTCAACGGCCATAAGCCATCGGGTTTCGGGGAATCGCAAGTTTAGTGGACACAAACATCGTGTCGTCAAGAACGCCGAGATCCCGATGGAAAGTTGGACCACGGTCGCACAGGGACATGTCATATGGACTATGGTCTAGCCGGTAGGGGCTAATTCCCGGGAGAAGGAGCTCATCGCATATCGGGATATCGGGGATCCCGGAGGCAAGGAACTCGCGCACTTCAAACTTGCGAATCCCGATCCCCGAAATCCCGAAGCCTCATCGCATACATCCACCATCTGTCCCTCGCCACCATGTCTTCTCCCCGTGTCATGCCATCCACGGTTTCTCTGGCCCCTGAGTTCCTCCACGTGGCTCGTACACTTCAAAACCCATGAATGCTGCCACGTGCATTCGCCCTATCGTTTTCCCTCTGCCATCCATTCATGTGGTCTCTCCTCACCCCATATCTACATCTAGCGTGTCTAGCTACCCCCGCCCGGTCACCGTCCGTTCACCTCCTCATAATCAAGACCTCGAGTTATCCTGAGTGCCTCCATGTCCTGAAGGAGCAGAATCCACCTGGGATTTTCCCGATCCCGATGAAGCAGTTATTACAGCAGTTGATGGTGGTTGGACATCGTTTCCACCATAAATGGAAAACCAGGGAATAAATGCAAGCTTGTCAATTCAGTTCCAGGTCCTTTGGGACGCGATTGTGTCTGACTAAAGTTCACGAACGTCCAGAGACTACATGTGCATTAAATGTGAAGACGTAATGTCTTCAATGCAATGTCTCGATTTAGCTTCCAGTGTTTTGTTCCAAGTATATGTAGGAATTTTTTCCATTTTGTAATCTATTGATGGTAGAGCAGAGCTCCTTGGTTGTAAAGTTTTAATGAAGCATTGTTGTTCTGGTTATGTATGAACTTTGGAGACTTCTTTCCTTATGAATGCCGGTTTCTATCATGTCTTTGTTTACACTGTGTTAGAGCAACTCGGAATTGGAGGATCCAGTCGTGCTGTAACTATTATAGGATGATGTTGTAATGGATCACTGTAATAGTTATGGAGCCTCTAATCAGTCCCTGTGATTTCCTTAACGCTGAACGACTTGGAATTGGAGGATCCAGTGAAGTCCTCTTTCAGTTTCTTGAAGCCCTGAACCAGGAGGATCCTGTTTCCAGAGTTTTTCCTCTATAAACCGCTGCAAGCCTGATGCCCAGAGCTGTTTGTTCACTTTCTCCTAAGTCTTCCACCTGTTCATCCTTAGATCAACCCACTGGCTGAAGTTAGGATTCCAGACCTCCTCTGTTCTTTACGTACCATACTCAGTCCCTGAGTTAGAGTGATACCTCCTAGAGCCATTATGTCCATTTGATCACCCTTTACAAACAAATCGTGACATAAAACTAATGGGTGTTGGGCTCTGCTCCTGCAAGCAATCCAGGAGTGACTTCTGACGCTAATAAGTGGAAGAGAGAAAATGTGCTAGAAACAGAGCAGGATAGGACAAAATCAGAGCAGGGAAAGGCTAGGATGGAGGAAGAGCTCTGAGAAGAAAAACCAGGAAATAATGATCCATCTGGAGCCGGTGGAGCAATTGAAATAGGTCAGGGAGCTGGTGAGTTTGCATAAATGGCCGCACACACAGAGTAAAGGCCCAGCGATTTCTATTGAAAGGATGTGAAGGCAGAGCAGGGTGCACTCAGAGTAATGGCGCGCTGCCTCGAGCAAGCTGAAGTTAAAGTTAGGAGACACGTGGGCAGGGAGTTGAAGTACATGGCTACGTGGGCAAAAAGCGAAAAATATAGTTCCGCGATATACAAAGTGACAACCAGATTTGCGGACTATTAGAATTTTAAGGGAATTGTATAAAAAATAGTATTCTTAACATATGTTTTACATACGGTCGTGGACAAAAAACACAAAAAAATTAGTAGTAACGTCTGTTACCTAGGTTCCTAGAGAAGTGTTTGGTGCATAATTGCCATGGGTTTTCGGGTTGTTGGGGTGCTGGACTAAAAATTGGGCTTCTGTTGTTCCGTGGTCTACAACTAGCATGAACACTTCCGCGATATACAAATTGACAAGCGGTTCTGCGGATTATTTGAATTTTTGGATCGCGGGTTCTAGGGCTGCCATGCTGAAAATCGAGCTTCTGTTGTTACCCGAATAAGTTTTCCTTTTTACATATGCTGGTGGATAGAAAAATAAAAAACAATAGTACTAACATCTGTTACATAGGGTGGTGAACATAAGTATGAAAACAATGGCATTCCCGAATTAGTTTTCTTAAAAAGAGCGGGTTCTTGACTTAGATAGTTTTTGGATCGCGGGTTGTCGAGCTGGGGACCTATTTTTCCGTGGTCTACAAATAGCACCTAGACTTCCGCGATATGCAAATTGACAAACAGTTTTGCGGACTAGTTGAATTTTTGGATTGCGGGTTCTCGGGCTGGCGGGATGAAAATCGGGCTATTGTTGTTCCGTGGCCTACAAAAATAAAATATGTGATTTGATGAAGTAGATATATAGAGCATGCATGGAAGCTTCATTCCGGGTTGTCAGGGTTGCGCGTTGAAAAATTTTCTTGTGTTGTTCCTTTGCCTACAAATAGCATTGAGAGTTCCGTGATATACAAATTGAGAAGCTGTTTTGCGGACTATTTGAAATTTATGGGTCGTGGGTTGTCAGACTGGCGGGATGAAAATTGGGCATTTGTTGTTCTGTGGTCTACAAATAACACCTAGAGTTCCGCGATATACATATTGCCAGTTAGACTTGCAGATTACTTGAAGTTGAAGTTGCTCGTGTCGAATAAGCAAATTGAAATAATAAACTGAATAACTTATTTTTGTATCGATAAAATAATTTATAATTAAATAAAGCAATTTTAGCATTCCCGAAATCAGTTTTTATTTTTACATATGCTGGTGGACAAAAAAAGAAAAAAAAATAGTACTGACGTCTGTTACATAGGCTGGTGAATATAAGCATGAAAAAAATTGCGTTGCAGAATTAGGCGGGTTATCGGGCTGCCGACCTTAAATGCGGGCTTTTGTTGTTCCTTGTGCTACAAATAACAGGTAGACTTCCGCGATATACATATTGACAATCAGACTTGCGGAGTGTTTGAATTTGGAGAGGCTCGTGTCGAATAAGAAATTTGAAATAATAAACTCAATAACTTATTTTAATATCAATAAAATCGTTTATAATTAATTAAAAGAAGTTTAGCATTTCCGAATTAGTTTTGCTTTTTACATATGCTGGTGGACAAAGAAAGGAAAAACACATAGTACCGATGTCTGTTACATAGGCTGGTTAACATAAACATGAAAAAAAAACGTTCCCGAATTAGTTTCTTTAAAAGAGCAGGTTCTTGAGTTGACCAGTTTTTGGATTGCGGGTCTATGTCCTACAAATAGCACCGATAGTTCCACAATATACAAATTGACAATTGGAGTTGCGAACTGTTTGAATTTTAAGGGGCTTGTGTTCAAAAAATTTAGCATTCGTGAATTAGTTTTCTTTACATAGGCATACAGGGCGGTCGACAAAAGGACCAAATAGATAGCATTCACGAATTAGTTTTCTTTAAAACAAGCACTCATCGACACAAGAAAATGAAATTTATGAAATTATAGCTTCCTGGAGACCATAAACTATACATAGAAAATATGTAACTCTATGTACATACTCTCTATGAAATTTTACGAACACATAAAAGAAGGAAAAAAACTAGCATTCCCGAATTAGAGCATGGAGGGAACCCTAAATCGAAACTTGTCCAGTTTTTGGATCGCGGGTTCTCGGGCTGGGGACTTGAAAATGGAGCTTTTTTTGTTCCATGTCCTACTGCCAATGTCTGTTACAAAGGGTGGTGGAAAAAAGGACCAAATAAATAGCATTCCCAAATTAGTTTTCTTTAAAACAGGGGCTAGTGGATACAAAAAATTGAAATGTATCAAATTATAGGTTCCTGGAGAGCATAAATTACACATAACAAATATGCAATTTTTTAAATACCACCCACAGTTTGGCGATATACAAATTGAGAAGTGGATTTGTGAACTATTTAAATTTTAAGGGCTTTTGTGGAAAAAGTATGAAGCACAGGTGGTAAATATCCAACAAATGACATATTCTCTAGACGTTTGAGTACAAAAAGTAGCGAACACAATTTCATGAAATTTATATAAAAAATAATGAAACCTGTTAAATATTCCTAGAAATTTAAAGAAACACACACACACACACACACACACACACACACACATATGAAAGATGATATCTCAAATTTGAGTCAGTGATTTATTTCATACTTTATTTTGAAAATAACCAAGCCGGAGAAAAGATGCATAGGACAAAAAGCGAATTGAGATAAATTAAACAGAATGTCTTCACATTCAGCATGGCTGAAGATAAAAATCTAGGAACATGTAAATATACAAGCAGACAAAAGAATAGTTTTATTTGGAGTATATGAAAAAATTAATAGTTTGTTACATATCCCTGGAAATGTAAATGCGTTTGTCATATAGACTGGGATTGGGGCTCCCGCAGACCATAACATAAATATGTACAAGAAATAGGACTGTGGAAAGGAGTTGGACACGGTAGAATGTAATACCTTAAAAGCAGAAATGGTAAGATCATTTTTTGTCTATAGATTTCTACTCAGAGAAGTTGGAATAACTGAATTGACAAAGAAAGAACTATGCATTTACCTGTTGGATTTGGGCAATGACCCACTTTAAGTTCTCTTCAATATAGTTTCTCAAAGGGGCGATGTTGATGTCATTGTGAATTTGAATGTTGAAAACTTCATTTTCTAATTCGCTTAGATCAATTGAAAGTTTGCATAGAGTTTCATTGATCTCTGCATTCTGTACTGAATACCAAACTAACCACCTCTTGTTCATGATATTCAATAATGTTGTAATTTTTTTGTAAAGACAAGGCTTTCAAATTATCAACTTATTTATCGAAATCTTGCTTGGTTGACGCCAACGAGTTGAGGATTAAGCTGGGGTCCTGGAAGTCATTTTTGTTTCCTGCTAAGTCTATTTTTGTGAGCTTTGTCAATAATGTTTCTTTCTTTGATATTGCTTGCTCACATGACTGGATGATGACATACAGATTTTTCACTTTCTCTTTCTAGCATGCTTCTAATTGAGTGATTCGTTTATTGGAAGGGAGATCATGTTGTCTTCTTCTGGTCTCTGCCATGTTGTTGACATGGAAGGAAAAAGGGATGACTGTGTGCACATAGAAACTTTCTTCATTTTTTAAATCCGTCTGCAAAAGTAGGAGCAAGTTATGTGCCCTACTCCCCAGGGAATCCATATTCTGTGATGTTTCCTAGGCCTTAGTATTCAATTCCATTCTTTTGTTGATATTTTTCTCGACATATCCTCTACAGGATGCGAGGAAGCTGGAGGACCCTTTTAGATTTGTTGCAGGAGTGCATGTAGTAGCAGACATTTCTATTCGCAAAGAACTGTGAAGCAATGGCATAGGAAACAAAGCATCCTCTAATTCCTTAATGCAGTTCTTTAATCTAGCATTTTCGGATTCAATGAGTCCAATGGAACCATGAAGAGCATCTCCAGTTTCCATGTGAAGTTGAGAGATTTTGGATGCCTACATATTGGCAAGGTCAAGTTCTGAATGATGTATGCTTTGGTTATTATTTACATCTTTTTTTTCAATGATTAATTTTTTTGATTTGGATTCGAAAACAACATTCTAGAATACGAAGGATTCATCTTCTTCAAAAATTAGGGTATCAACCATGTCCATTGAGCAGGTAGGCTGAATTCTGTCTGCGGGTTGATCAAGGTTGCAGAATATGCTTTCCATATCATCGTCAAGATCCATGTTTTCACTATAATTTTCAGGCTGCTCTGCCTCCCCTGCAATTCTTTTTCCCTTCTTCTGCACGAGAAGGTCGTGAGGAAGATGTTCAATGTATTTCTACAAAACTGTTGTAGAGATGGTGCCAATACTTTTTATAAACGTTGATTTGCTCTAGATGCTTCTTGAAATGAAGAACTGGAGGGGACAATATAATCCCCTGGAAACATTGCTTCCATGCATGCAAATGGAAAATATCCTCATTAATGACAATATCTATGCATGTTGTATGATGACCTGTTAGAATTAAAGCTTAATTATTGCATACTTAGAAGTGCGAAGGTGGCAGTTACAACGAAGAACATTTAAGGAGTTAAGGTTTCGTGAATGAACCAAGGTGGTGGCGTGCGAATGACATTCCATGGTATTTCAAATTAAGACTTGGAAGAGATTGGAGGTTTTTGGAAGGAAGCAAGCTGGCGGTGTGTGAATGACATTCCATGGCATTTGAAATTAAGACTGGGAAGGGATAAGAAAAGCCTTAGCATAAATTGCATTGATGGCAGAACTTCTCGAGCCTTGCGTGCATCAATGATAGCTTAGACAGTGCCTGCACGATGACCTGTTAGCATTAAATATTTAGAAAGAAGACATATATATATACATATAAACACTATTTCTTATTATGCAGATATGCGAAGGTGACGGGCACAAGGTAGAGAAAGCAAGGAAGGAATGACCAAGTGTGAAAGTGCATAATGAAATTGATGAGTTTACAATGCTGAGGCTACATGAGTCGAAATTGCTCAACGAAGCAATGTACAGATGTCATTCCATACTTTGCCACTTTCGAGATGGTGGGTTCTCGGACGGGAAGGCTAAAAAAAATGCCTCTATTGTTTGGTGTTCTACAAATAGCACACACAGTTCCACGATATACAAATAGACAAGGGGACTTGCGGGTTGGCTTATATTTTATAGACCATTGACAGTTTCTGGATCGCAGGTTCTTGGGCTGGCGGGGTAAGAAACGGGGCGATATTGCTAGGTTACTTACAAATATCTTATGACAATAATTTGACAAGCAGGTTTGCGTTCTGGCCGGCTCAACATTCTACTCCAGGGCTGGCAGGATCCCAGAAATGAGCAATACATATCAAATATGCACAAATACCTTATTCCATACTTAGCCACTTATTTGGATCACGGACTTGGCTCCGTCCAACTCCTAGTGCATATTTCATAATTCATGTGCAACACCAACTCTGTGGTTACCAGACTGGTGTGTGTAGAAATGAGGCAAAATTAGATATGTACCTTTATTAAATATTGACATCAGATTTTATACACCATGTACCCATATCACATTCCATACTTTCGGGTTCTCAGGCAGGAGGGGTCAAAATAAAGCCTTCTATTGTTCTGTATTCTACAAATAGCACATATAGTTCCGCAATATACAATTTGACAGGCGGACTTGCAGGGTGACTGAGATTTTAGATGCCATTATTTGGATCGCGCACTTGCGAGATGCACAATATGCCTCTAATGTTTCTTGTCCTGCGAATAGCCGTTATGGTTGGGCGATATAGAAATTCACAAGTGGACTTGCGGGGTGGCCGACCCAACATTGCATCTGTTGGATGGAGAATGTGCAAGGTAGTTGCCTCTACGCGCAAAACAAAAAAAACCAAAAAAAACATAGCTGCAAATAAGTTTGACAAATACAAAGAAACTAAACGAAAAACTGTTTACTGTGGAACACGGGAAGGAAAAGGGTGCACATTTTCATGGTTTGGTCTATGTGTGTGGGTAGGAGTTCTTTGCGTCCTCTGTTTTTCCTATATGTTTCTATGAAGAAAAGTACAAAGAAAAACGGATATGAACATAAGTTTAGATGTTAAGAAAAAGGAAACTACTATGTACATATACAAAAAAAAAATAGAATACGTTGAATAGAGTCAGAAATAGTTTTTGGGAGGATGTACCTTTTTTTTTTTTTTGCACAATGTAAATTTTATAATTCGAGTAGAACACCGTCTAGAGCGATGTGTGTACTAATCAGAGATACATATATGCTTTGAAACATACAAATATGAGTGTGTCATAATTCAAGTGCAATACCAATTGTATCGTGATCAGACCAATATGTGTCTAAGACAAACATACTGTATTGAGGAATGGACACATTGGACCAGACATGGTCAATTAGTGCATTTTGCAGATGGACTATGTTGTTCATAAGAAAGTGGAGACTGTATTTGCACATGTAGTTTTCCAATTCTTTTGTTCTGCCAGTATTTTGTAGCATATCGATATTGA
>ML791908.1:17064-30180 GCA_009831015.1 Picea engelmannii
TGGCCTTTCCAGGAGATCTCACTTGTATAGTGTGCCCCACACAAAATAATTGATAAATTTTTTTGAAACTCACACCCAAAATACTACTGACTGTCCAAAATCCAATGCAATAAGTCCCATGAAATTTGGATACTCTAGGAAGAAGTTATGATTGTTTTACCTGGAACACCTTCTTGAGACTAGTCAATAGGGCTAGTCAGATACCCTATCTTACACAGGGTGTATCTACAAATTTGAGATGACCCAGAAGCTGAAATTTTTACCATAGATATATTACTAATTTTTGTAAATGGCCTCCATAGTTCAGGGTCTGAAATGTTACAGAAAATTATTTATAGAAAAAATTATGCAATGACTCATTTCAGGATGATTCCAGAACCCTATCTTGTACATGATGTATCTCAGAAAGTATAAGGCCTCAGGAGATGAATTTCGAACCCAATGTACCTTGATCTGTCTTATAAATATTCTCCAAGTCATTTCTTCTGAAACGTTGTAGAAAAAAAGTTATAGCGAAAATACCATGGTGTCTATGATGTAGCAGAGAAACCCCAAGACCTTGAGCTTTGATACCATATGTTAAGAACCAAACATCAATATAGCATAGAAAAACCTTAGGAAAAGTACTCAACGCCTTGAAAAAAAGATAATTTCAGATAATAAGCCTCTTCAAGGGGGAAACCTCCTTTTACCCCACTTAAATGTTCAAGTACAAGATGATTCAAAATGAAAATGTCTCCTTGGTATATATAGGAGACTAGGAGGTATAATTACAACTAATGGCCTAAAGTTGACATAAATAAAATAACATTACTAATCTAAATTACATATAATGGCCTAAAGCCTACATAAATAAAATAACATTACTAATCTAATATGCCCCAATTAAGGGGTAATGAGCCAATATTAGGGCTTAACAACAAGATGCCCTGAAGTTAGATCTTAGCAAGAGGAGTATACTCTCAAGTGTGAACTATTTTAGTGGTCATGATTTGGACTCCAACTTGACCTTATATTTTTTAGTTGATTGAAGGATGAGTTGGTAGATAGAGGTGGGAGCTTGTTGGCCTTCGGTTGCATTGATTAGATAGGTTGCTCAAATTTGAAATAATAAAATAATCACTTAGTAGGACAGTGGGTCTGAATGACATATTGGGTTGTTAATGCACTAATGATATTGTTTTATCACTTGAGTGATAGGGTAGTTGAGAGTAATTAATGCCTAAGTTAATGGAATGCAATTATTGAATTGTCAACACATTTCTAGGAGGACTTATAGAAGATTGATTGAGTCCATGGGTAGAAGGAGATAGTGGGAGTATATTATTGGACATATTGTCATTGATGTCAACAGTCGATGTGATTATTTGTTGTTAAAATGAATTATCATTACTATAGATGATATTTTCATTGATGTCAACAGTATATCAATTAGAAAAAGAAGTGAACAGTATGAAGATCAAAGATCAGAAGGAAGAACACATTGCACAGTATATCAGTTAGTAGAAGAAGTGAACAATATGAAGCAATTCATGATTATTGTTGATCATGATAGGATAAAAAATGTTCCTATGATAAAGTCTTGGGAGGGTTAGCGAATGAAGATCAATATTTGAGAAGATATATCGCACATGAAGCTCAATTAAATCATGCAAATAATAAAGATCAGAAGGAATGAGTGTGCAGGAGAGGAATAGATCCCATCCGTTGGGTCTGAGCACGAAGTTTCAACAATCGTTAGATCCAGTGGAGTTTCAAGTAGGATAAGCCCAGGAGTCATTCAACACTCGAAAGATGTGAAGGAATCCTGACTGTCCAATGAGGCAAGACACATGGTGAGAGGTCAGCATTTCACTGACTCACAAACTAGAAAAGTCAAAGGTGAGAGTTGTAGGAAATCACTATGTCTGAGTTTGCGAGTTGATCTGAGCCCTTAGATCATGGGAATATGTGGACCATTGATCTGACATAACAAAGTTCATATTTCCCGAGTTGGGAGAATCGAGGCAACTCACGTTAGAATCTACAAAATGCGAACTCGTGAAAATATCTGGGCCATCAAGGCACAAAGTATTGTGGAACGTTGTTCTGACATGACAAAGTTCAAATTTCATGAGTTGGGAGAATCAATGCAACTTGCAGCAGAATCTCCAAGAGGGAAAGTTGTGAAATGCAAATTCATGATTTGATCTAGACCATTGGATAGTGGAGGGTCGTGGATCGTTGATCCGACGTAAGTAGATATCGGGAAATTGGGAATCAAATAAAGGAGGTGCTCTAACCTCCGCCATCATGAAACATGAAGAGACGATCTCGATGTTGGATCATAGAGAGATTTGGATAGTTGATTTGGAAAGCACTCGAAAGTTAGGCCTGTGGTCATAGACGAGGTCACATCAGCAGAAGAGAAAGGAAGGAGCTAGAGTTGCTAGGCCTCACCTCAGAGTTTCGCAAGTTGGGAAAATCGAGGTGACTCGTAGTTGATCACCTGAAACGCGAAATGCCTTTTTGAATAGGGTTGTGGTCACAGCCAGTGGTCACATCAATGGAAGAGAAGGGAAGGAGCTAGCATTGCTAGGCTCCACCTCAGAGTTTCACGAGTTGGGAAAATCGAGGTGACTCATAGCTAATCACCAGAAACGTGAAATCGTGAAATTCCTTTTTGAATAGGGTTATGGTCATAGCTAGTGGTCACATCAATTTTCCCAACTCTGAGCTAGGATCTAGCATGACTCCACTTCAGAGTTTCACGAGTTGTGAAAATCAAGGAAACTCGTAGCTGAATAAAGACCATAGGATCTAGAGGACATACAGTGATCGCTGGGTCAGGGTTGTTGGTCAGCAAACCACACCAGCAAGGACACATGGTAGGCCATGTCACAAGCCCATGTCAGTAGACTACGTCAGCAAGGACAAATGGCACAATCAAACAATGACAAGTGTTAAGTTGAATTGACATTTTAGGTACGTGCAAATCACGAATCAGAGTGACACATGGCAACTACTCAGCTCGTGACACATCATCAAGTGACGTAAGCAAGTTACATCACTTTGGGAGTCTTACTTCAGGAGTTTTACCACCAACACTTTCCCAAAGTTCCGAAGTCTCGAATGCCGAAGTCCTGAAGTGGACATGAGACATCCAATATGAAGGTCACTTTGAAATCTTTCTCAACCGTCGATCTACTATAGTGGAAGGATAGTGTAAGTGGAAGTATTAACCGACAACAAGCAACCTCCACCACTTATGAATTAATTAGTAGGCGATCACTCCAGAGGAAAGAAGGGGTTGAGATTTGAAACATCTGAAGTCCAAAGACCCAGAGTAAATGGTTGTCATCCATCTCAATGCCTGATTAATACTAAATCATTGGATTAACCCTGAAAGAAAAAATATGAACCGTCAGTTCCGAAGCACCGTCAAGATCGTGTGATCGACGGTCCCATCACATTACCAGTATTGAAGGTGCATGAACGTTAATGAGTTGAGGGCGGGCCACAATCGAAACCACGGTTTTGGAGAAAGTACACGTGGAGGATCGAGGTAAATTGTGGGGCGAAAAGTAGTTTGACTCAAACCACCTTTGGTCATGCCCACAATCGTGTGGTCATGTGAGTTCACCGCCATTGGTCATATGGTAAAGCGATTTAAAGGGAAGAATGTAATGCATCGCTTAAATTGATAAGCCTGTGGTTATATGCCTATGATCATATGAACATGGCTTGAAGGAAGCGTTGATTCTTGTAATCACAGAGACGAAGGAAATTGATCCATACCTGTGATCGATTTATGAAAGTAAAGGGGATGCCGGGTGTAACATTGAAGACCCAAAACAATGATCTCTGGTGGTCCCAAAGATGTTGTAAATAAACATGTTAGTTATAACTTTTTGACAAGTCGACTCAATAACTTAAACAAGTTTTGAGCATAATCAACTATAAATACAACCATGATTGATTCACTGGTTAGTATGATGGAGCAAGAAGTATATGGGCTTGTGGAAAATAAAGGCTCGTTGAGAAAGAGTGATCTGCAGAGAAGAATGAGGTGGATCTGGACCTGAGGTCCATGTGAATATCAGAGAGATGTAGAAGTGAAGAAGGCACAAACATACTAGAGAGATGTAGAAGTGAAGAATGCATGAACATATCAGAGAGATGTAGAAGTGAAGAAGGCATGAATATATCAAAGGAAAGATAAAGCGAAGAAGGCGTGAGTTTCAGAGAAAAAATGAAGTGCGGTGATGAGCGCTTATGGTATACCTCTGATCATGAGATAGAGTTTATTCAATAACTAATCACGTCTACTAGAGTTAGTTGAACTACTATATGAACTCTAGTTGGATAGACTGCGTTCTATCAACAAGATGGGTCTTGTGGCAAGTTGGGTCTTTCTTGAGAGTTGGTGCTCTCTGAGAAGTTGGTGCTCCTTTCTTTAGTTGGTGCTGATACATAATAGTTGTTGCTGGGAAAATTCATATTACTATATTCACATATATATACATATCTACAAAATCTTACACAAACATCTGGTGTCTCTTGTGTCCATTGTGATTATGATTTGATTGTTCTTAATCTGTACATTTATATTTTAACTGATAACTTGCAAAAGGAAAAGTTAGAAAAGTCCACACACTAATTCACCCCCCCTCTTAGTGTGGGCGGTGTGTTCAACAATTGGTATCAGATAGGGTTCCTTCAACACATTTTAACCACTAGAAGGTAGATCCTGAAGAAATGGGTGGACAAATGGCTCTATCCGCAATTGAAGCTCCCTTATTTGATGGAACAGATTATTCCTCATGGAGAGAAAATATAAAATAGTATTTGAAGTCAAAAGGATATGAAGTTTGGAATTCAATAGTAAGCAATCCCTAGGATTTAACTACATTAAATAATATATCCAAGATTACAATCCAAAGAAGAGCAAGGGAGAAAAATGAAGTGGCATTGAACATTCTTCTAAATGGATTATCATATATTGTCAAGGAAAGCATAGGACTATGCACATCCACCAAGGACTTATGGGTGAAGTTAGAAGAGATGTATCAAATCAAAAGACAAGAAACATAAGACATTCCTATCAAAGATGAAGGTGAAGACTCAACCATCAATAAAAGGAAGGACTCTCCACAATATTTCAATTGCAATAATGTTGATATTGAATCCTCCCCTGCAAGTAAAGAAGAATACTCAGACACAATAAAAGAATGTTCTGTTAGCATTTATCCCATGGAAGTAGTAGAATAAGAACTATCAAAATCCAAAGAAAAGGTTGATTGGAGTCTCTGTGAATACTTCTATGATCACAATGACTCAGACTATAGCTATCTTCATGACTACACTAAATAATTTCTTGAAAAGAGTCAAAAGCATATCTTTGAAATAAAGGAAATGCTCAAGGACAATGACAAGATAATATATGAGCAGGATAATCAGTTAGAAGAAAAATAAGAGGAGATCGAGAAGATGAAGAAAGAAATTAGTCAAATAAAAGAAAAGGAGAAGGAAGATGATGAGCTTAGCAATCAGAAGCATATCCTGGAAATAAAAGAAAAGCTCAAAGACAATGAAGAAGTCATATCTGAGCAAAGGATTTAGTTAGAAAACAAAGAAGAAGAGATCAAAATATTGATAACAGAAGTTACTAATATAACAAAAGAAAAGGAAGAAGAGATCAAAAGATTGAAAACTAAAGTTACTAATCTAA
Organism: Picea engelmannii; assembly: GCA_009831015.1. Lineage (NCBI taxonomy): Eukaryota > Viridiplantae > Streptophyta > Pinopsida > Pinales > Pinaceae > Picea > Picea engelmannii. The sequence goes on from ML791908.1 coordinate 22,775, forward strand.
CATAAGAAAAGGAAGAGGAGACCGAGAGACTAAAAAATGAAATTAGTCAAACAAAAGAAGAAAAGAAGGAAGATGATGAACTGAGCAAAAACCTTGCAGATCTAAAAGAACTAAGGGAAAGCAATGTCAATATTAAAATCCAACTTGAAGAAGCCAAAACAAGATATGAGGTAGTGAGGAACCAGTTGAAAAAAAAGGAAGAATCATGTCACGAGCTAGAAGAAGAAGTTGTGAATATTAGAAAGAAGGTTGAGAAGTCAAACACCCAAATCAATTTCTTGAACAACTCCATGACCTTGGATGAGATATTGGATAGTCAGAGATCACCAAATGAAAAATCCGGTCTTGGATACAACAAGGAATAAATCAGTACTCCTAAGAAATCTGATGCAAGTCCTTCATTTGTAAAATATGATAACAGGTCTGACACATGTCCTTCATTTGTAAAGGATGAAAACAGGTCTGACACAGGTCCTTAATTTGTAAAGGATGAAGACAAGTCTGACACAACTCCTTCATTTGTAAAAAGTGAAAGCAGGTATGACTCAGGTTCTTCACATTCAAGAAATAAAAGAAACACTACAAAATTAGAAGATCAGATCAAGGAAGACATCCATAAGCTACTCATACACCTCAAAGCAAGTTTAGAAGAGAGACACCTTCATGGATGAATCAAAGAAGGTATGAGAGTGTTTTTGATGGTTATTTTTTTCTTGTAATGAATATGGTCATAATGCCTTGGATTGTAGGCATCATGGAAGAAAACAAGTTGGTAGGTTCAACAACAATATAAGATGTTGGAACTGCAATCATGTTGGACATATTGCTACACATTGTTACACTATGAGATGCTATAGTTTTGGTGGATATGGCCACAAATCTCTTAACTATTGGAACTCAAGAAAACAGTCAGTGAGAAATGCTTCATACAATACGACAAAAGGAGTAAATGAAACATGGAATAAAAATGAAGTTGCAGTAATAGAAGATCAAAGAACAAAGTTCAAGAAACCAAGCCACTCACAAATGTAGATAGAAAATACTGAACAAGTGAACACGAGTGAAGTTAATTGCTACAAAAAGAATTGCATTCATGTGACAAGCATAACATAAACTTTCTCATACAACTTTAGAGAAATGTATAGTAAAGAAGCATCTTGGATAAAGATGGATACATCTAGTTAGAGATCGATGAGAATCAATGGGCAGATCCAAGAGTTATTTGAATAATATGAGATACAATTGCTCAGTGTTCCAGTATGACAGCGAAATCTGTAGAAGCAACATTCTAATGTACAAAATGATGTACATGACATCCTGTAGAGATAACAAGAGGAGAGACCCTATCAGAAAAAAACTACCCTTTTAGAAACAAAAGGGGAGAACAATCAGTAAAAACTCAGGGGAAGTATTTTGGTTAGTAAATAAGAAAGTAATTAGATTAAGTTTTGAAAAGAGTTGATCAATAAAAAAAATTGGTATCAAGAAGACTACTCATTTGAAAAACACAAAAATCCCAATCAACTGAGATAAGAAGTTATTAAATTAATAGGGGAAGAAACCTTGTCAGGAAGAGCTACCTTTTCAGAAACAAAGGGGGAGAGTAGTCAGAAATAGAGAAAGAGAATATTGATGGGGGGAGTCATTCAGTTATGACAAGAAAATGATGATTGTAGGAAGAGTTACCGAAGTTCATATTCTGGTCAGTAACATACAGAGCTTTACCACAGGAGGAAAAACCCTTTGCCATTGATGTCGAAGAGGGAGAGAAAACTTCATATGAAGAAAGCATCATCTCAAGGGAAGTTTTGTATATGAAGTTAGTGGGTTTCCCTCAATGACAAAGGGGGAGATTGTTGGACATATTGTCATTGATGTGAACAGTCGATGTGATGATTTTTTCTTACGATGAATTATCATTACTATAGATGAGATTGTCATTGATGTCAACAATATATCAGTTAGCAGAAGAAGCGAATAGTATGAAGATAACACCTCAGAAGGAAGAGCGCATTGCATAGTATATCGGTTAGTAGAAGAAGTGAACAATATGAAGCAATTCGTGATTATTGTTGATCACGATAGGTTCAACAATGTTCCTATGATAAAAGATTAGGAGGGTTAGCAAATGAAGATCAATATTTGAGAAGATATGTCGCACATGAAGATCAATTAAATCATGTAGATATTAAAGCTCAGAAGGAACGAGTGCACATGAGAGGAATAGATCCCATCCGTTGGATTTGAGCGTGAATGTCCAACAACTGTTAGATCTGATGGAGTTGCAAGTAGGATAAGCCCAGGAGTCATTCAACACTCCAAAGATATGAAGGAATATCGACCATCCATTGAGGCAGGACACATGGTGAGAGATCATCATTTCATTGACTCACGAACTAGAAAAGTCAAAGGTGAGAGTTGTAGGAACTTGCAATGTCCGAGTTCACGAGTAGATCTAAGCCCTTAGATCATGGGGAGTTGTGGATCATCGATCTGACACAACAAAGTTTTTATTTCATGAGTTGGGAGAATCGAGGCAACTCGTAGAAGAAGATTTGAAATGCGAAGTCGTGAAAAGATCTGGGTCATTGGAGCATAGAGAGTTGTGGACTATTGATCTGACACGACAAATTTCAGATTTTGTGAGTTGGGAGAATTGAGGCAACTCACAACAGAATCTCTGAGAGATGAAGTCACAAATGAAAATTCATGATTTGATCTGGATCATTGGATAGTGGAGGGTCGTGGACCATTGATCCAACGTAAGAAGATATCAAGAAATCAAGAATCGAAGAAAGGAGGTGCTCTAACCTCTGATGTCACGAAACATGAAGAGAAGATCTCGACCGTTGGATTAAGGAGAGATATGGACTGTTGATCTGGAAAGCACTCGAAATTTAGGCATGTGGTCACAACCAAGGTCACATCAGCGGAAGAGAAGAGAAGGAGATAACATTGCTAGGCTCCACCTATGAGTTTTGAGATTTGGAAAAATCGAGGTGACTCGCAGCTGATCACTTGAAACACCAAATCATGAAATTCCTTTTTGAATAGGGCTGTGGTCATAGCCAGTGGTCACAACAGTGGAAGAGAAGGGAAGGAGCTAGTGTTTCTAGGCTCCACCTTGGAGTTTCGTGAGTTGGGAAAATTGAGGTGACTCGTAGTTGATCACCCCAAACATGAAATCATGAAATGCCTTTTTGAATAGGGCTATGGTCATAGCTAGTGGTCACATCAACAAAGGTTAAGGGAGGAGCTAGCAAGGCTCCACTTCATAGTTTCATGATTTGGGAGAATCGAGGCAACTCATAACTGAATAAGGACCATCAGATATAGAGGACATACAAAGACCGTTGGATCAGGGTTGTTGGTCAGCAGACCACATCAAGAAGGACATGTGGCAGACCACATCAACAAGGACACATGGTGCAATCAGACAATGACAAGTGTCAAGTTGAATCGACATTTTAGGTAAGTACAAATCATGAATCAGAGTGACATGTGGAAGCTACTCAGCTCATAACACATCATCAAGTGATGTAAGCAAGTTACGTCACTTTGGGAGTATTACTTCAAGAGTTTTACCACCAACACTTGCCCAAAGTCCCGAAGTCCTGAAGTCGACAAGAGATGTCCGATCTGAATATCACTTCAGAAGCTTTCTCGACCATCGATCTACTACAATGGAAGGATAATGTAAGTGGAAGTATTAACTGAGAACAAGTAGTCTCCACCACTTATGAATTACTCAGCAGGTGATCACTCCAGAGGAAAGAAGGGGTTGAGATTTGAAATCTCCAAAGTCATAAGACCTAGAGTAAATGGTGGTCATCCATCTCAATGCTTGATTAAGACTTAGCCATCAGATTAACCCTGAAAGAACAAATCTGAACCGTTAGTTCAGGAGCACTGTCAAGATTGTGAGATCAACGGTCTCGTTGCATTGCGGGGATTGAAGGTGCGTGAATGTTAATGATTTGAGGGTGGGATGCAATCAAAACCATGGTTTTGGATAAAGGACACGTGGAGGCTCGAGGTAAATTGCAGGGAAAAAATTAGTTTGACTCAAACTGCCTTTGGCTGTGCCCGCAATCACGTGGTCACGTGAGGTCACCACCGTTGGTCATATGGTAAAGATATTTAAAGGGAAGAATGTAATGCGTCACTTAAATTGATAAGCCTGTGGTTCTATTCCTATTATCATATGAACATGGTTTGAAGGAAGTGCTGATTCTTGAAATCACAGAGATGAAGGAAATCGATCCATACCTATGATCGATTTATGAAAGTAAAGGAGATTCCAGGTATAACATTGAAGACCCGAAATGATGATCTCTGGTGGTCCCAAAGATGTTGTAAATAAACAAGTTAGTTATAACTTGTTTCACAATTTGGCTCAATAAATTAAACAAGTTTTGAGCTTAAGAAACCATAAATACAACCATGATTGATTCACTGGTTAGTGCACTGGAGCAAGAAGTATATGGGATTGTGGAAAATAAAGTCTCGTTGAGAAAGAGTGGCCTATGAAGAAGAATGAGGCAGATCTGGACCTGAGTTCCGTGTGAATATTAGAGATATGTAGAAGTGAATAAGGCATGAATATATGAGAGGAAAGATAAAGCGAAGAAGGTGTGAATTTTAGAGAAAAGATGAAGTGCGGTGATGCGTGTTTATGGTATACCTCTGATCATGAGATAGAGTTGATTCAATAACGGATCACTACTACTAGAGTTAGTTGAACTACTATACAAACTCTAGTTGGATAGACTGTGTTCTATTAGCAAGCTGGGTCTTGCATGAGAGTTGGTGCTCTCCGAGGAGTTGGTGTTCCTTACTTCAGTTGGTGCTGATACAGAATAGTTATTGCTAGGAAAATTCATATTACTATATTCACATATATACATATCAATTATACAAAATCTTACACAAACATCTGGTGTCTCTTGTGTCCATTGTGATTATGATTTGATTGTTCTTAATCTATACAATTATGTTTTAACTGATAACTTGAAAAAGGAAAAGTTAGAAAATTCCACACACTAATTCACACCCCCCCCCGTCTTAGTGTGGGCGGTGTGTTCAACAATGATTTGTACTCCAAATTGACCTTATCTTTTTTAGTTGACTGAAGGATGAGTTGGTATATAGAGGTGGGAGCTTGTTGGCCTTTGGTTGCATCGATTAGATAGGTTGTTCAATTTTGAAATAATGAAATAATCACTTCGTAGGATAGTGGGGATTAATGACATATTGGGTTGTTAATGCACTGATGATCTAGTTTTATCACTTGAGTGATAGGGTAGTTGAGAGTAATTAATGCCTAAGTTAATGGAATGTAATTACTACATTGTCAACACATTTCTAGGAGGACTTATAGAAGATTGATTGAGTCCATGGGTATAAGGAGATAGTGGGAGTATTCATTGTCATCATTGTATTTGATTTGAGAGTGCATAGAAGCATTTAAGAGCTCATAGAGTATTTTCTCTTTTTCCCACCATGGGTAAGGGAAGTGCTTGTAAAAGTTAAGTTTTTATATGAATGATAAAGCATATCTGATGCTATGTTTTTCATTAATTTTCATTGCATTTTTGCACTTTGTTTAGGTGTGTGTTTGGTAGTTTTTAGGTTATCAATATACTATTCCTTAACCCTTAAAATTGAAACAAAACCATGTATATAGAGAATATAATTGCAAAATAGCCAAAAATAAGAGACAATAAGATGAAATCTATAAAATATACCCTTATGTATTGATAATGCAAAGAAGGAAAACAATGTTCACTTGCCTCTCAAGATTTGAGAATGTTATGTTCTTTGTTGTATACATTCAGTTAACCGATTGGCTAGTCAAGGATGACCGACTGGGGGGGGGGGTGTGGATCGAGTGATAGTTAAGTTAAGTCGACAGTCAATAGGTGGTTGAAAGGATGACCCAAGTGGAGTTCAACTAGTATCTGATTGAAGTTGAAAAGAGAAACATAATAGAGATCAATTGGATGGTAGATTAGTATCCTACTGGTAGTTGACTAGTTCGTACCCATGTAACAAAATCTCGAGATTCACAAGATCACAACTAGTCATATTCATGGATTTGTAACTATTTTGTGAGCCATAAATTAGGATTTTACATGTTGTACATGCCCATAAATAATGCATCATGTGTCACGACTGATTAAAAATAAGCTTATGCCTTGGTAGAGAGAGTCAGGATTCTAGAATGGTCATGAAGATGTAATCCAAACGGTTGTAGTGTTGTTCTTGTGGTCAATAAAGAGAGTGGGATGATAAATTGTGTCTTAGGTGTGGAGAAAGTTTAGTCATGTACCTCTTTATTCACTAAATCAATAAGACAACAAATGAGAAGGAGTCGCTCAAGCATTGTTGGTTTTCCCGGTTAATGATTTCCAGGGTAAATCTTTGTGTAGTGATGTGTTTTCGATTGACCACTCTTTGTTTAATTATTTCTTCTCTCTCCTCACTAGCACATTTGGCCCATTTTGCGATGGTTTTTTCGACGCTTATGCGACATTATGTCGTTGATATGGCGACGAATTTGGAGTCTCTGAAACATCGGTTTAGGTGACATGGAATTTGTGACGAACTTGAGAAAACATCGCATAAGCGACGATATAGGCAAACAATCTCAAAACAACTTTTCGTCTATATTGCGACAACAACTTTTATAGTTAAACCGATGCATCAATAGAAGCCGTTGTCGCATATTCGAAGACAACTTTTTTGTTGTTTATGTAGCTAAACTGACGCAAACAATAGAAGTTATCGTTGAATCGGTGACGACAACTTTCTATTGTTTATATAGCATAACCATCGCATCGATAAATGTGGTTGTCGCATATGCGACAACAACTTTCCGTTGTTTATATAGCATAACTGTCACATAGATAAAAGTTGTCGTCAGATATCCAACGACAACTTTCCGTTGTCTATATGGAAAAACCGTTGCATAGATAAATGTTGTCATTGGATATCCGACAACAACTTTCCGTTGTCTATATGGAAAAACCATCGCATATATAAAAGTTTTCATCGGATATCCGACGACAACTTTCCATTGTTTATATAGCAAAACTGTCGCATATATAATAGTTGGTGTTGGATATGTGACGGCCAAATTTTTTTTAGAAAAAAATAAAAAAATATTTTGGGCATCAATTTTGATATTAATATTAATATTAATATTAAATCCCCAAGGTTATTGCATGAGCCCGTATTGATTTCACAAAGCCTTGGAACTTCTTTGATGGAGCTTATCAAGGCTCACCAAAAATATGTGGGGATGGAGTCATACTCTTTGGAGCCAATCATGGCACTATGCTTGGAGAAAAAATCTATGTTCGAGGAGGCCTCATTTTTCCATATCTACATGGATTTTAATAAAA
>ML791908.1:31339-43778 GCA_009831015.1 Picea engelmannii
GCTTTGAGTTGGGAAATTTTCTAACTCATTGGCTTATGTTGTTTTTTTCCTCTACCAATGTGACTCTTCAAATTCTCCTTTAACTTCATGGTGAAAAAATAAGCATCTTCATGCATATTGGTGGTCAAAAAGACAATATTTTTTAGTATATTATATCGATGCAGTGTCACTTTAAACTCTACAATGTAGTTAGGAACCTAGTGCCTTTGCTTCTGGTGCAACTGCTACCACTACATATACTCAACATGGCATGTAGAAACCTAACTCAATTAAATACAAAATTAAATACAATTAAACATATAATTCCTTTCAATTTGCATAAATAATTCATTCACTCACATATAAGCAAAATATTTAGCAGAGATTAAAATTCATCTACAACATGAAAATAACTCAGCAATTCATAAATAAAAATACTTGCTTCTGATGCTAAATCCCGCTGCTCTGTTGGTCCAATGCTGAAGTTGAAACTGTGTTAAACACTGCCCAAAATCGAGTTTTCCTCCCTACCAGCTAGAAGCAGCCTGTCCGGCTCCCTAGCTCTAGGATATTGTAAGGATATCCCAGCCCCCGTGCCCAAAACCCCCAGCAAACCAGTGCCCCCTGCTTCTGATTCACCAAAAACCCCCAAAACCATACTCACACTAGATATCTCCACAGAAAAATTTCCCACAGAAATATATCCACCTCCTCAAAATGCTTCCTCCTCCCCCCAAAAGAATGCTTTTCCCTGTAAGACTCTTCCCATCATATTCCCCCTTCACTGACTCTCCCCCTTCATTAATTTCCTTATCCCTTTATTTATTATATTATCCCCTTATTTATTATCTTATCCCTATATTTAATATCTTATCCCCTTATTTAATGTTTCTTCCCCCCCCCGTATACGTAAATCTTTAATACATTAAATTATTAACCCCCTTTAATTCCTTACTCCATTAATTAATGAGTCAATTAATAATTAATTAATCATAGACAGATATGGACAAATAATTAAGAATAATTAATTAGTTAATATTATTTAAGAAATAATTATTGTTTAACTAACATATTAGGATAGTCAGATTATCAAATTAATTATAATTAATCATCCCTATGAATCTATTTAACCAGGGTTGTTACATACACCCACCCTTCAGGAAACTTCGTCCCGAAGTTAAGGTATCTTATGGTACAAAGGAAAAGAAACATGGTTCACACATTCATAACAATTAACCGACATTATCAGTAAGTAAGTCAAGAAAACTCATACATACTAGTGTATATGCACAAGAAATTCATGTGTAGCTAGTACATACAAGTCCCGTGCATGTACTAATAATAAAAAACGATCATCCTTTAGTAATTTATGTGTGCATCCAATCCAATCAACAAGACTAGTCTTTTATAAAAGACAATAAACCAATCAAATGTTTGAGAAATCCTTTAATTACAATTATCCGGTTCAACAATTTTATTTAGACAACTGTGGTTTAGTTACGTAATTATGAATAGTCCTATATACACATTTTCTTTTTAGAAGGGAAAACATTAAATTTCCTCATCAGAAAAATATCCATACTTTCTCAACTATTTCTACTCATCCTTCCTCCCTAACTCACTTCCATCTCCATTCCTATCCTTCCTCTGCTGGACCATCTTGGAGCATCAACTATATTGACCTAACTCCAAATAGAACCCATAAGCGGAAGTGTCACTATCTCGACCAAGCTTCCCTAACAGGCAACTGACAGTCATCATCACACGTCTTGGGGAGAGTGAACTAACACCGTCCTCCCATGACTTCAAGTTTCAGAGGATACATGGTGGGAAATACCTCCAGCCCTCCTAATCATAACTAGGGTCCACACCCTACAATGGAATATACAGTGGCACCATGTTGCTGGGCGTTTGTCATCGTTTATTTGGTTTTGGGCAGTCTCATCCTGAAATCCTGCACTGGTCCACATATCATAGCAATGCATCCAAACCAATATAATTTCACATACAAATATTCGTACCATAATGTTTCTCTGCTAGTGGTCATGATATCCACTTTCATCTTCATTATTCCCTGGCTATTTCATAGCCCATAACCTGTATATTAGTCTGTAACACAAACTCATACATTTTTACGCATCATCATCATGTAATTGCATGTAATCATCATTTCAATTCAGTATCCATGTACCAACAACTTAACATCAAAGTTTTCAGGTTAGAAATAGATCTCATAATATCCCATAATTCAATTTTGACACCCATTCATAAGATTATCATTTACCAAAATAGATTGCATCATATCCAACATCATTCTAATAGCATTTAAACATTCATAAAATTCAGATTCTCACAATATGTCGCATCATATACATCATCATTAATAACATTTAAACATTCGTAAAATTTTCATTCACATAGTAGATCGCATTATATACATCATCATCAATAACATTTAAACATTCATAAAAGTTCATACATTTTAAAGTTTAAGTGTATCATTTAATAGTTCCACTGTGAATAGAAAAATAAAGTATATAGGCCTCAGGTAACCCTGGCTGTCTAAGTAAAAAGGTGGTGTTACATACACCCCACCTTCTAAAAACATATTCTCAAGGTGGTCAAAAAAGTGAGGGATAGTCTCGTCGTAGTGTCTCGACGTCTTCCCAAGTAGCAGATCCTGGACTATACTTGTCCCATTGGACCTTAACTTGGTCTACCAAATGGTTCCTGAGATGTCGAACTCTACAGTCCAATATGCGTAACAGTTCTACCGTGAGGGTTCCCACGTATGATACCTGCAATTCCTTCCAATTTAGTTTATGTGATTCATAAACAACATAATTATGCAAAATAGATACATGAAAAACATTATGAGTTTTATGCAAGTCAGGTGGCAGTACGAGACGATAGGCAATGGGTCCAATTTTCTATTGGATTCTAAACGGTCCTATAAATCAAGGTGACAAATTTGTCCCCTTCCCAAACCATATGGTACTCTTATTAGGCCTGATACAAATGAAAACCTAGTCTCCCACTTCATAACTTCGGTCGGTCCTGTGTGTATCCTCATAACTTTTCTGCCTATCCTGTGCTTCCTTTAGTCTCTGCCTAATCTGAATCACCTGTTCCTCCATCTCTTGAATCAATTCTGGCCCAACTGTTACTTGGTCTTCTAATCTATCCCAACTCAATGATGTTTTGCATGGCCTTCCATACAAAGCTTCGTAGGGTGGCATTTCGATGGAGCTATGAAAACTGTTATTGTAGGAAAAATCTACCAAAGGTAGGCACTTCTCCCACTAGGTTTGATTATCCATGACATACATCCTGAGCATGTCTTCCATGACTTGATTTACTCTCTCAGTTTTCCTATCTGTTTTAGGATGATAAGCTGTGCTTAAGTTCAACTGAGCCCAAACACTGACTGCAAACTTGTCCAAAACCTAGAAGTGAATCGGGAGTCCCTATCTGAAATGATATTCTTAGGTATTCCATGCAAATGGATAACCTCACTTACAAACACATGTGCCACATCAGTGACATCATAAGTGTCTCTAATCATAATAAAATGAGCACTCTTGGTTAACTTATCCACTATCACAAGAATAACATTGTGTCTATGAGATGTGAGCAACAACCCCACAAAAAATCCATAGAAATGACTTCCCATTTGGACATAGGAACATCATGTGGTTGTAGGAGGCCTGCCGGGTGATGGTGGTCGACTTTCACTTGTTAACATTCTAGGCACTTGACGATGAAATGGACTACATCGCTCTTCATGCCTACCCAGAATAAGAGCTTCCTCATGTCTGCATATATCTTCTTCACACCCGGATGCGCACAATAAAGTGCTCTATGGGATTCCTTTAGTATGATGCTTCGAATATCCCCATTCTCAGGGATGTACATCCTTCCTTGATATCTTAACAGTCTGTCTACTTCCAGACTATATCCTTCATACTTTGGATCTAACTACCTCCCACTCTAGAGGTTTGAAGTAACCTTTAAATACCAACTGTCTCCTTGGAGATGTGTCAACACATGTTCCCTCAGATTGACCTTTAAGGGTACCAAGGAGAAGATACGCGGTCTCCTACTCAAGGCATATGTGACCACATTTTCCTTTCCTTTGATGTACGAAATACCAAAATCATACTCACTCATAAACTCACTCCATCTCCTTTGCCTGGCATTAAGATCCCTTTGGGTGAAGATATGTTTTAAACTTTGATGGTCCATTTTGAGCTCAAAGTTTCACCCTACAAGATAATGCCTCCAAAGTTTCAGAGCTAGCATTACAATTGCCAGCTCTAAATCATGAGTGGCGTATAGCTCTTCATGTTTCTTAAACTTTCTAGATGCATAAGATATCACTCCTCCATCGTGCATTAGAACGGCCCCCAACCCTTGCTTCGAGGCATCCGTGCAGACTGTGAAGTCCTTTTCCATATCCGACACTCGTATAATAAACTCACTAGTTAGTAACCTCTTAATCTCAATGAATGCACTATCACATTCTTCTATCCATTCATACCTGACCCCCTTGCATTGCAAAGTGGTGACGGGTTTCACTATTTTGGAGAATCCATCCACAAATCTTTGATAATAACCTGCTAGTCCCATGAAGCTTCTCACCTCATGGGCATTTTTCGACACTGGCCACTCCATAATGGCCTTTACCTTTTCTGGGTCCACAGAGATTCCTTCGTTGGAAATGATATGACCTAAATAGTGAATCTCTTTATAGAAGAAGGAACACTTTGACAACTTCCCATACAATTTGTTCTCTCTAAGGCAGGACAACACTACTCGTAAGTGTTCCTCATGTTCTCTTTCATTCTTGGAATAGATGAAGATGTCATCTAGAAAGACTTGCACAAATTGATCTAAGTACTTCCAGAATACGCTGTTCATGAGGCTCATGAATACTACTGGTGCATTGGTCAATCCGAAAGGTACTACGACAAACTTGTAATGTCCAAACCAAGTTCGAAAGGAAATTTTTGGGATATCACCTTACTTAATCCTTAATTGATGATATCCTGATCGCAAATCAATCTTTGAGAATACCGCTGCTCCTTTCATCTGATCGAAGAGGTCATCTATTCGTGGCATTGGGTACCTATTTTTCATTGTAGCACGATTCAAGTCCCTATAATCTATACACAGTCGTAAGAATCCATCCTTCTTCTTTACAAAAATTACTGGTGCACCCCAAGGTGAGACAATGGGCCTTATTAGCCCCAAGTCCAATAGCTCTTTCAACTGCATTTGCAATTCAAAAAGTTCCAGCGCTGTCATCCGATACAGAGTCTTGGAGATTGGTTTTGCATCAAGTTTGATCTCAATAGTAAAATCAAGCTCCCTCTCAGGAGGTAACCCTGGTAACTCGTTCAGAAAAACATCCTTAAATTCCGATAGTACTGGGTACTGATCCAATGAGGGTCCCTTCCTTTCATTCACTGCTTCTACTACATATAGTCGACACCCTTGCCTCAAGCATCGTTTAACGTTCATAGTTGAGATAAAGTGTAATGACACTTTTCTCCATACACCCTGGATCTCTACTGGCCTTCCTTCGTTGTCTACACAGAGCACCCTTTTTGTGAAACTATATACCAAAGCTTGATGAGCTTCTAACCAATCCATTCCAATGATTAGGTTGTACACCCCAAGAGCAGTGACATATGCCTTCAACCTGGTAGTACACACTCCCAGGTTTACTATGAAATTATCAACACTAGGTCCTACCACTTGTTTTTCCCCCAAAGCCATCTCGACTTGTTTAAAGTCATCATGCTCGTAGGCTGCCAACCCACTCTTTTCTAATGAAAATGGTGAAATGAAACTATCTGTCGCACCAGAATCAAATAAAATCTTAACATTGATATGATTTAGCATACCTGATGACTCCACCACCGTGGATTGATGTTCGGCCTGGCGATTATTAATCCCTGCGTAAATATGGTGGCTACTACTTGCTCTTCCTATCAGGGCCTTCCCTTCTCTATGCACGAATCTTGATTGTAACTCTTGGCAGTCACGCTGGTAATAGGATCCTCCACATCCCCAACAGGTAACATGAGATTGAACCTGCGCACTGTTATGTGATTATCTCTAAAATGAGTTCCTTCCTCTGGAACCCTTGCCCCTACTAGCAGTTCCCTATGATGGTCGTGGACCTATCTATGTCGTTGGTGAAGAACGAGATGCTGCACTCGCTGCCACTGAAATCCCTGCAGTTACTATCCTTGGTGTGACTCTGTTACCATATAGAGGTGGCCTTGAGCCCCCTCCCCTAGAAAATGTCCTAGGGGCCTTCTCGACAAATCCAGGATGATGCGTAAATGTTGGGCTTGTACCCCTGGTTAAGTTCACGTGTTCCTCCGCATAACGCGCATTTTCCACAGCTTCTGCTACCGAAGACGGTTTCCACATCCGCACCATAGCTCTTATCTTAGGGTTCAATCCATATACAAAGCGCTCTACCTGTCGTTGGTCATTATCCATATACGAAACATATTTGACCAATTCCATAAATATGATCTCATATTCTTCTACAGTTCTGTTTCCCTGTACTAAGGCATGAAATGTCCCTACCTATTTCTCTTCATAGTACGCTGGCAGATATTTCCTTCGGAACCTCTCCTCGAAAAGTTCCCAAGATACAGTGTCTGGGGTAAGATGCAGTTGTCTTTCCAGGTTGGCCCACCAGTTCAAGGCACTATCTCTTAACTGAAAAATTGCAATCTTCGCCTTTGAGTTGGATGCATAGTCCCTTAGGGAAAAACACCTTGTCATGCCTTCCAACCATGCTTCTGCACGTTCACTGGCATGACTCCCGACAAAATCTGGAAGTTTGATCTTCTGCATTTATCAAGTGATTTCTTCAGGTGGAGGTCCTCCCCCTGAATCCCTCGACGCTTCTGGATTACCCGTTCCATATGGTGGGGGTTCCACCTCGGTCCCTGCTGGTTGTTGCCCCTTTAAAGTTTCATTTATGGCCTCTAATGAGCGCAGTATGAGAGCTATTTCTGGCGATGGTGGTGGCAACGCTGGCGGTGTTGGAGGTGCCTACGATAATTCTCCCCTACCTCGGTTCCCTCGAGTCCTAACCATCCTGTATGATTTAACCTGCATCAACCAAAGTTGTCAGGGTGAGTTCAAGGACGTTTCAAATTGGCGCTACTTAAACTAGAAACAGGGTTAGGCGTAATTTTTTCTTTACTTGTTTGTAAACAGACATTACTCTCTTTAGGGGATTGGATGGGTTAGGATTAAGCATCTAAGATTGATTTCTTTGCCTAAGAAAACTATTGACTCCCTTGCCCGGTAGCTGTGCTAGCCTTACGCCATACTCACCAATTCCTCTAGCTTACTTTTCTAGTGTGTATGCCACCTCCTTCCCACTTGTCCTAGTCTAAGTCCTTTAAACTTTTCTCTTACAACTAAATATCCTCCGATGCTTGACTCATGAGCTTTCCTTGGCGCGTTGTACATATGCATTGAATTGCGTGTCTCAGTGGCTGTAGGTGCGAGTATTTAAGGATTGTAGAGTGACTTTCAAGAATTGGAGCTTAGCACTTGGCTTTGACTGGTGGAATGGAATGAAAGGGATCGATGATTGGCTCGATGAATTGTGTGTAAGGTCTCGTGACCCTGACGCTTGGATAATCAGAGTTTATACTTCGRAATACACTCTGTTACCATTAATCTATTTAAGTATAAGAATTTATTTGTAAAGACTCATGAGGGCGCATTGGCGTTAGTGCTCTTCTTAAGGCGCTTAACTTGGTGGGTGGTCTTGGGTTCAAAACCCATGGACCCTCTAATATTTTAATTAACTTTTAATGTATTTTAACTTTACACTGAATACACAATTAATTTAATTAAAATTTTAATTTTTAAAGATAATTAACTTTAAATTAACTTAATCAACTTTAAATCAATTTAATTAAATTAACCTGAATTAAATTTAAGCTAAAATAAAATAAAATTTAAACGAACACACGCACAATTTATAAAAGAAATTTAAAATTTAAGAAAATTGAAATAATTTAAAAACAAGTGCGGGCACACATGGATTCCACGTGCCCGCCTTGCTTCCTCCAGCGCCTTCCTTTCTAAACCCTAACTCTACATTTCCAATCATTTTCTTTTGGCTATGTGGTCAGCCGCTATGGCTGTTCCCTCTGCATCTTTTTTTTTTTGGTGGTTCTCTCGTTGAACTGGTACACAATCAGTTCTTTCTTGGTCTCCTTCCTTGTTTGTCAAGTGACGGCTTGTATTGTGTGTTCTAAGGTTTTTTTTTTTTTTTTGGTTTATTTTGTTTATTAATAAAAAAAAATTTGTTTTGTTTCCTTTGTGCAGCTTGCGGCTCCTCCTCCCCGACAGCTTGGGTGTTTGGGCATTGGCTTTGTGTTAACCCGCGTTGTAAAAATAGTTTTGTTTGGTTGGCCGGAGCTTTTCATGTGCTAGGTTTTTTTTTTTTTTTTTTCCTTCTTTGATTTTGATGGGCTAATAGTAATGCTTCTGTAGTTTAAAATAAATTATTTCAATTTATTTTCTATAACTTCAAGTTCATCTCTTTGAAGCAGTTGTCTCCAAAACCTGCATAATTGGAGAACGAACCCCGTACCGAGCAGTTTGAAAATAACTTTAAAGTGGCGGGCAGAAGCTCTAAGCTCTGGGAGCTTGAAATAAGCAAAGAAGGCAATTAAGAATGATCATGGCCGCGAGGGTTATCCTGCACTCTCCTCTGTCTCCCATGAAGAGAGCCGGTGAATGCCAAAATTATGTGAGATTTGAGATATTTTATATCCTTCCTTCCAACGGATGGATGCTTGGCCATCCTTTCCCCACTCTCTACAATGAATCACTGTAGATGAGACAAAGTTTTTCTCTCTCTTCAACTAATTTGGACTTATTTTCCACTCTAACAGAAGGAGAAATCCAAAAAGTAGTTGAGTCAACACATGGAACCATTAGCAGATGAGTGAGCTACACTTATTTATGAAGGAACTAATTCCTTCGGGTATGAGCAAGCTCAAAACGCTAGAAGAACCCAGATGCCGTGGGAAGTATATGATCCAGTGATAAGGAATTCAAAAATGACTTGAGGATTCTTCATCATTGACTATAAGTTTAACCTTTCAACATTTCTACGGGGAATATGGTAAGTTGTTAAACCTCCTGATAGGTTTTTTTGAAGATTATGAAGAAATCTGTAAAGACGTCTGTCACACGAAATCTGAAATCGAGGGTTTCCTCGTTGCATGAACTCTGATTCTATTTTTACCTGCACATCTATATTTTTTTAATTGCTATAATTTTTTTTTTGTATTGATGGGTGGATAGTCTGGGACTACAGCGTGCTTTAACCCAAAGTCACCGAGAGATTATTTTCTTCTTCTTCTTTTTCGACACTGATCTGTTGAAGGCCTTATGTTGTTTTCTATAACTCTTTGGCCTTATGTTATTTTTTATAATTCTTCTTTATCTAAAAGAAATTAGATTTCCTCCTCTAAAAATTTGTTGCATCTGTAAATTCTTGTTGTCCCTGCATTTTCCCAATATTCTTATACCTGGCTTTCAAAATGCATGATGTTTTTTTTTCTTTTAAAATACTTTTTTTTTTTTTGATGTCATTAATGATATATTTTCAATGGTCTTGGGCTTCAACGACTTTGAAAAACTAATCTTTAATTGCATTCAAAGAATTTAGACTCATTTTCTTGACTGGCTTTTGGCCAATTTTTATGGAAGTCCTCTTGAATTTGTATTTTTGAAATTGCTAAAATGCTTTGAAGCAATTCTCTCAACACTTATTAAAAACAATTTGCAGCCTCCTGCTTTCTCTTATTAATAGTTCTTCAGACTTATGGTCCTAGCTTGATACTTCTGATGCCAAATTATTTGGACGCTTAAGATTCCTTTCAGGAGATTTGAATTAGTAGTCTGTGAGATGCATGCTCCTACTATTTAGTGTCAGTGGTTAATAAATACTAAGAGCAATTCTTGAGCGCATGCCTCTATTTTTCAAGATATATTCAAACTTTAGGGGTGTGTAACATTTCCTTTCGTTGTTATTCGTAAGTGGTAGTGGCTTAGGGATGACAAGCAGAGGCCCCGTACATCTCTATATTTTATAACAAGTGTTAGGTTTTCTCTTTGTGGCTAGTAGTTTGCTCGAGTATTAGTGGCTATGGGATGGGAAGAATTGAGATTCGAATTTCCCTAACAGAGGTTTTGAGTGTTGTCTGATGGTTCTTACTCTCTAGGAGTTGTGTAGCGATTAGATCATTCCTCCTTGTAGAAGATCTCTGCTTTGCTCCATCGACAACTTGACTGCATAACTCATTGTTATTACATTAAATAGTTTAGTTGTTTTGTACGCTTTTCCCCTGGCCCTCTTTATTTTTTTGTTATTATTATTTTTTTTTTTAAATTTATTTCTAAAGTATGCTTCTTCTGCTATATTCAACACAATAAAAGTACTACATGGGCGATGCAATTATAGTCTACAGGGTTTCAGAGTGCAGATCAGTATAATGAAAGAAAAATAACATTAGAAGTAACACAACACAACTCTTTGTTTGTTTAATTGAAGCAAGTGTTAAAATTCACTTAATACTTCCACTGTGTAAAATATTATGGGCATATTGTTTATATATAGATCTGTGTAACTAATAAAGAAAATGTGTTTTGGCTTGCAGGCTAGCTGGAGCTAAGTTGGGTAGGTGGGTAGGTAGGCCCTTAAGGCCCCAGTGCTTCAAGCTGAAGCTCTGATACCATGTGTAGAAACCTAACTCAATTAAATACAATTAAACATATAATTCCTTTCAATTTGCATAAATAATTCATTCACCCTCATATAAGCAAAATATTCAGCAGAGATTAAAATTCATCTACAACATGAAAATAACTCAACAATTCATAAATAAAAATGTCTGCTTCTGATGCTAAATCCCGCTGCTCCGTTCATCCAATGATGAAGTTGAAACTGTGTCAAACACTTCCCAAAACTGAGTTTTCCTCCCTGCCAGCTAGGAGAAGCCTGTCCAACTCCCTAGCTCTAGGATACCATAAGGATATCCCGACCCCCATGCCCAAAACCCCCAGCAAACCAGTGCCCCTTGCTTCTGATTCACTAGAAACCCCCAAAACCATACTCACATCAGAGATCTCCACAGAAAAATTTCCCATAGAAATATATCCACCTCCTCAAAATGCTTCCTTCCCCCCCCAAAAGAATGCCCTTCCACGTAAGACTCTTCCCGTCATATTCCCCCTTCACCGACTCTCCCCCTTCATTAATTTCCTTATCCCCTTATTTATTATCTTATCCCCTTATTTATCATCTTATCCCTATATTTAATATCTTATCTCCTTATTTAATGTTTCTCCCCCCCCTCGTATATGTAAATATTTAATACATTAAATTATTAACCCCCTTTAATTCTTTACTCCATTAATTAATGAGTCAATTAATAATGAATTAATCATAGACATATATGGACAAATAATTAATAATAATTAATTAGTTAATATTATTTAAGAAATAATTATTGTTTAACTAACATATTAGGATAGTCAGATTATCAAATTAATTATAATTAATCATCCCTATGCATCTATTTAACCAAGGATGTTACATGGCATATGTCCAATAGGCGTTCCCATGGGATGAAAATTTCCCTTCATGCTTTTTTNAGTCCTTCTTGCATGGTCACAGTCTCACCCACTTCCTTCCTCTTCTTATAAGCAAAGGATTACCACCAACAAAGTGGATTTGAGGTGAAGTTGAGGGTAGTAAATGAAAGTTTATTCTCAATAGAATATTTTTTCATAGAAAACTAGTGCTCCGTTTGTTGGATACACTCACCCAAAGTAATTACATCTATGTCACCTTCAAATAGTGGAATTCCAATACTTACTTTAAACTTAAACAAAACTCCCCCATTGAATGGTGCATCAAGTCTAGGTTTCACATTTTGATGATTGCTTCCTACAAGCATGATTATCCTCATAAATTTGAAACAATGGTCATACATTTCGTCCCTATGCCTTCATGTCTCTTCTTCTACCAAGTTTTTCACATCTGCCATGGTGGAACAAGGCGGATTCACTTCTCCCATTATGTAGTTAAGTTAGTGCATGGAAATGTTGTCAAAGGTAAACAAAGGCAATCACCCTTTAATTTTAAATATGTCAAGCACTTACAAACTAACATAAGGTATAAATCATCCATAGGCTAAAGAAAACATAATAGAAAAGGGAAAAGAAAATCTTCTCTTTGATATGAACCAATCTAAACTCCTAGGAGGGTTCATGGGACACATGGTTGAGTATAGAGTTCAGTCAACTTATGATATATGAGGAAATGAAAATTAATGAATGCATAATGATTCAAGCCATTGTAATAGAAATACAATAAAAAATAGATAACTAAGAT
>ML791908.1:67146-82155 GCA_009831015.1 Picea engelmannii
AGTCAAACTTTAGGCATCGAGATGGCGACGAACATGGGGTAGATTTAGAATTTTTTTTTTTCTTGCATGTTGCGATGAAAGAGTACTTTCGTCGCAAGTGGTCGTTGCAAATTTTTCAATATGTAGTAGTGCTTGTTTGTTTTAGTGTTTCTTTACATTAAGGTGGGGCAAAATTTCACTACATAAATATCCAAATGCACAATACAAGACAAACATTCCATAGCTTCCTATCTCTTTAAATATATTTTCAATAGAAAAAACCCTAACTACTTGTGGTCCTGTCATTAATGGGTACCAACTACCTAGTGGGACTTATAAAGTGGACCCTTTTACATTAAATAACTATCCACTAGTATCTAATGGGCCTTATTCAAAGAGGATGAAACAACTAACTAACTCCTAGGTAGCCTAAAGTAGGGAGGTTAGGGTAGGACCCTAACATGTCCTCCCCCTTTGAAAGTAGTTTTGTCCTCAAGGCTAAAGATGAGGAAATTGTTGCATGATTGTGGTTGGTACCCATGTGGCATATTTGGGTGGCATGTATTTCCACTATACTAGTACTTCATTGCTCACGCACTGGTGCAATTGGCACTATTTGGTATCCAATACTGCTTTTGACTGAATCCAAATTGAGCCTTCTTCATCAATTTTTGGTAAGATGGTTTGTACCTTGCACTTCAATCCCATGACCTTCTTTAGAAAAGAAAAATGAAATATTGGATGAATCTTGGAGTGGTATGGAAGCTCTAGTTTATATGCCACATATCCAATGCGTTGAATGATCTCATAGGGTCCATGGAACTTGGGTATTAATTTCTGAGGTGTTTTGTCTTTGAGTGATGTTTGTTTATAGGGTTGAAGGTGAAGAAACACTTGATCCCCTGCTGCAAAATAATTTTTGGAGTGATGATAGTCCATTTGTGGATTCATTCTATTTTGATCCATAACCAAATTTTCCTTTAGTATGTAGAGAATGGCTTATCTAGTGTTGAGTGTGTGATCCACTGCTTGAACCTTGTAAGTTCTTGGTAAATATGAAGTGACCAAAAATGATTTTTGGCCATAAACAACTTCATATGGGGTCATTTTGGTAGCTCCATGACAAGAGAGATTGTACCACCATTATGTGAGGGGAAGCCATGGTGTCCATTGGTGTGGTTTTTGTGAGGTAAAACATCTCAAAAACGTTTCTAGGAACTCATTAACCACTTCAATTTGACCATATGTTTGGAGGTGATATGTAGTGCTCATTTTTAGTTGGGTAGCTTGTAGTTTAAACAACTCTTACTAATTTTTTTTAGTGAAAGTAGGGTCCCAATTCGAGACAATGGAAGTGGGCATGCCATGCAAATTAAAAATTTGATCAAGGAAGAATTGGGAAACTGAGGAGGGGGTAAATGGATGTGGTAAGACACAAAAATAAGCATGTTTGGAGAGATGGTTGACTACCACCATGATCATAGATTATTTCCCACCTTGAGAAGTCCCACTCTAAAATACATAGAGATATCAACCCATATGTGTGTTGGGATCGGTAGCAGTTGCAATGCTCCTGGTATCTTTAATATCTTCCCCTTGTTTCTTTAGTAGGTGTTATAGGTTTCCACAAAATCCTAGATGTCAGCTTTCATGTCTTCCCAAAAGAACATGCCCTTAGTTTGTTCATATGTTTTATGAAATCTAAAGTGACCTATTGTAGGTGATGAATGGAATTCCTCTAAGGTTATTTGTTTTAAGGAAGAATTATTTACTAGAACAATACATCATTTATATCACAATGTGTCTAGCTACCATGTATACCCTTTAGGAGGGTTCGGATATTCCCGATGCCTATGGATGAGTTGAAATATAGTGCCATTTACAAACCATTCTTGGTGGGCTTCCTTAAGTCAACTTAGAATGGGTAAGATAAGGAAAATATGGATCCATCCTCAAATTTCCAAGATAAGGAATCAACTACCACATTGTCTTTACCCTTCTTATAAATCAACTTATAAACATACCCTAGTATCTTGGTGGCCCACTGGTGTTGCTATGGTGAGGATAACCTTCATTCAAGAAAGTACTAAAGACTATGATGGTGAGTCTTGATATGGAAATCCCCCCCTATGAGATATGGACACCAAGTCTCTACTATATGCAGGATGGCTATCATCTCTTTCTCATATGTGGATTTACCCAAACTTTGGTCACAAAAACACTTACTAGTGAATGCCAAAGTGAACCCTTCTTGCATCAATACCACTCCAAGACCTTTTCTCGAGGCATACAATTCCAAGACAATAGTCTTATTAAAATATGGAACTAATAACACTAGATTCATGCACATGGCATCCTTTAAAGATGAGAGGGAATGTTCAATGACTTCACTTCAAACAAATGCATTCTTTTTTAGTAGCGAGCTTAAGGGGATTTTTTTTTTTCCATATTTTTTCACAAACTTCTTGTAGTTTGTAAGTCCTAAGAATCCATGTAAAATGTTCAGGGTTTTGGGACAGGGCCAATATTGCATATCTGGGACTTTCTTGGGATCAACTTGTACTCCCTCCTAACTTACAATGTGACCCAAGTATTAAACCTTTGAAGCCTCAAAATCACACTTGGAGCATTTTTACAAATAGTTAGTTGTGTTGTAGGAGTTGGAAGGCTCTATCAACATGCTCTATGTGGTATTCCCCTGTTTTGTTGTAGATCGAAATATGATAAAAAAATAATAACATAAAATTACATAAGAATGTTCAAAAGATCTTATTCACGAGGCTCTAAAAGGTCGATGGAGCATTACAAATTCCAAAAGGAATCAATAAAAACTCATAATGATATTCATGTATACAAAAAGTAGTCTTAGAGATGTCTGACTCTTTCATCATGATGTGGTGGTAGTCAGGACAAAGGTCAAATTTAGTGGAAAGCTTGGCTCCATGAAGTTCATCCAAAAGGTCATTAATAACTGGGATATGAAATTTGTCCTTGACAGTTAACTTATTGAGTTTAGTAGTGAATGTGGGATTTTGTATCTTTCCAAGAAACATTGTGTAAAGTTTAAAGTAGGGTTAGGAGCAGGATCTAACAACTACACAAAGTTTATGGCTCCAACATTTATGTTAAAATGTGTTCAGGTAAAAAAAATAAGTATTTTAGAGATATATTTGGTGATTCTAGTCTAGTTATAAATTGAATTAAAGGGACAAGCTAACTACGACACATCACTCTCAAGCCTATTGGAAAACAATAAAAGAGAAACATATTCTTTTGAATCCATTTCTTTTACTCATATTTATAAAGAGGTGAATGTGGAAGTTGATTCACTATCAAAAGAAGAAGCACAACAAGTCACTGAAGGCATCCCAATCTTTGAGGAAAATAGATCTCACATTATTAAATTTTGAAATTAGATTATGATGGGGTGTATCACTTAAAGCTATTATCAAATTTTGCAACTGCTATCTTTCTTTCTAAGAAAATTTGGATCTTTTGCTTTGGAAAATTCTTATTTTGATGAAAACAAAATATTTTTCTTTATAGAAATCCAAGGTTTTCTTACACTTTTATTACATTTCTCATCTTCATCAACAAAGTTATTGTTGGAATAGTTATTACAGACAAAAGGAAGAGTATTTGTTTTTTATTGATGGCAAGCTTAGTTAGACAATGATGAACAAGAGAAAGTGGCAAGACCAACAGTGCAACAATGATGGCATGGCAAGATTAGAAGTGTAATCTCAGGAGGCGGAACAACAGTGATTGTTGGATCACCCATCCCAATTTCCTGATGGCCGTCAGATATGAATTAAGACAGGAGGAGTGCGCAGAAGAGGAGAATAGATCTCAAGTGTTAGATTTGAGCAGGAGGAGGAGCAACAGTGATCGTTGGATCACCCATCCCAAATTCTCGATGGTCGCCAGATCTAAATTAAGATGGGAGGAGCATGCAAAAGAGGAGAAGAGATCTTAGGCATCATATTTGATCATGAGGACCGACCATCCTCAGATCTAGAAGAAGGAGAACGATCTTTAAGTACAAGATGAAGCGGGCTTACAAAGTCCCGAAAGCAGGAGGACTGTTGATCCAATAAGGACACATGGTGAAAGATAGGGGCATGACAAAGGCTCTGTTTTGAAGTTTCATAGATCGGGAAATCCAAAAGGAGGAGGTTCTCTAACCCCTCAAACTTGCAATATGTGGAATCATGATAAACAATCCTGATCGTTGGGATGCAGACTACACATGGTGAGAGGTCATCTTTTTGCTGACTAGAAAGTCAAAGGAAGGAGGAGCTCTATCCTTTGAAATCAATAAACATGAAACCACGATTCAATCTGAGTCGTTGATCAAGGGAGAGTGTGGACCATTGATCTGGCTCCATTTCAGAGTTTTGGTGATCGCGACATGGAGAGTTGAGACGCCTCATCATAGGATTCCCAAAATCGCGATTTGTGAAAGCGCTTGGTCACAGCTGTGGGCACATGAAGGAAGGAGATTGTAAGTTTCAAGGCTCCATTTTGTGATTGGGAGTTGGAAGAGTTAGAGTGACTCGCAACAAAATTTGCGAAACGCGAAATTGCATAGCTTTTGTTGGTGTAGCCGGTGGTCATCACCGGTGTTCAAAAAAAGGGAAGGTACTAAATTCTAAGCCATATTTTTAGAGATCGCGAAATGGAAAGTCGAGAAACCTCACCATAAGATATCTGAAATGAGAAATGTGAAATCACTTTCTGATTAGCCTGTGGTCACAACCAGTGGGCACATGGGAGAAACACAAGATAATGTAGATGTAATCCAACGATGACGGTGAATTGGGAATCTGATCGAAGGGCTACTATTCCATCTCATGATTTACTGCTTAGTTATGATCCAGTTAGCTAAACTGAATCATGATTCTTGAATGGTTGGTGATTCAGTTGCTGAGGCATTTTTTCCCGAGGAGATTTGAGGTGTAACTGAAGAGGTTGGTGTGGATAAAAAGGGATATGCAGTGACTGTGTAGGTTTAATTGTTCTGACTAAAAAATGAAGTAAAATGGGAGAAAGGAAAATCGTAGAATGCACAGTGTGAGATCAAACTCAGAAATGATAAACAAAACATGAACAAAGCAGAAGTATAATGAAGCAGAGAAGAATTGCAGAACATAGGAGAAGTGGTAAGAATTGATATATCTGTACTGATGGTTATTCATTCATTTTTATAATCAAGGAGGTTGGGTAGTGCTAGGGAGGACTTTGGTCCTCTGATATTCAAGTTGGTGCTTGAATATTGGAAGTTGTATCTTCCATCTAGTTGTGTCTAGAAAAATAGGGTGTTAGGGTGGTGCTCAGGAAAACATAGAGTTTTGTGTATGCAAGTTGGTGCTTTTATAAGTGGAAGTAGGTGCTTCCATCCAATCAGTGCTGGAACACTCAGGGAGTTGGTGCTTCCTTCTAGTGGGTGCTAGAGAAACCAGAGAGTTGGTGCTCTCAACAAGTTGGAGCTTGTAAAATAGAGGTAGTAGCCTCACATTGAGTTGGTGCTCAAATATAGATGATGTATGAAACTTAAAAGACTTCCTATCATTCGAAGAAGAAGAGGTTTTCTCCCTTTATGGGTTTCCTCGTGAAAATATGTATCTGTGTATATATTATGTGTGATTGATGTTCATTGTTTATGTTGTTCATATCTTGTATAATATTGATGGTCACTTGAAAGAGATTAATAAAAATTATTTGAATAGTCATAAATTGTTTAAACACAGTAACAACTGATTCACCCCCCCTCTCAGTTGTCTTAGTAATTTCAACAATTGGTTTCAGAGCGGGTTCCTTTTATTTAAAGGTAGATCTGTAAGCTTAAACATGACAAGTCATGAAGGGACTTTAGCCAGTAAGCCTCCTTTGTTTCATGGAACAAATTTTGCCTTCTGGAAGGTTAGAATGAGAACATACATAATGTCCTTAGGTCTTGATGTTTGGGATGTAGTAGAGACTGGATACATAAAGCCTATTGTGCTAGCTTCCAAGGATGATAAGTTAGAATTTAGCTTTAATGCTAAGGGAATGAATGCTATTTTTAATGGACTTGCAGAAGTTGAGTTTGTAAAGGTGATGCATCTTCAAATTTCCAAAGACATGTGGGATAAACTTATTAACAATTATGAAGGAAATAAGAAAGTAAAAGATGCCAAACTTCAAACATATAGATTGAAATTTGAACAACTAAAGATGAATGAATATGAAACAATCAACAAGTATTTTTTAAGAGTTGAAGATCTTGTGAATGCCATGAAGGGTCTTGGTGAGAAAATTGAAGAATCATTTTTAGTTTAGAATATTTTGAGATCTCTGCTTGATAAATTTAATCCAAAAGTCTCTGAAATAGAAGAACTAAATGATCTTAAAACTCTGACCATTGATCAACTCCTAGGAACTCTAACTGCATATGAAATGAGAATTAGCAAAGATAAATCCATTACTAGAGAAGCATCTTTTAAAGCATACAAGAATATTGATTCAGAATTCGATGATATTGAGGCAAAATTTGTGAGAAGGTTAAAGAAAGGATCAGGAATATATCAAGGCACGATCCCTTTCAAATTTTTTAACTATGGTAAGATAGGTCATTTTGCATGTAAGTGTCCTCACCAGAAAAAGGATCAGAACTCTGATGATGAAAATAAATACAAATTTAAGAAATATAGTAAAAAGAAAAGTCTGTGTGCAAACAATGACAACTCCTCCGAAGACATAGATAGTGATTCATCTTGTGAAGACAAAGTGAATGATTTTATGCTTATGGCTTTGGGAGATCTTGGTGATGAACATTCAAGAGGTGAAATTGATGACGAAGAAGCTGTGGTGGATATAGAACATGAATTAGTTAGTGCTTTGGAAGAAATTGACAGACTCAGATGTAAGAAGAGAAAACAAAAACAATTGTTGATGCAGTTTAAAATGAATAGTAAAAAATCTCATGAAGACTTTGCCATACTAAAAGTGGAGTTAGAAGAGGGAAAGAAAATAAAGGAAATTCTAAAGCAACATTTATCAGAGAAGAAAGCGAGGTGTGAAGCCTTAGAAGAAGAGATAGTAAAAACCATAAAAGAGATGGAGAAGTTTAATGCATTGTATCACCAAAATCTGTCAAGTATTAAAGCTTCAGAAGGATTAACCTCCATTCTAAATCAACAAATAAATCCAAATTTGAAAGATGGCTTGGGGTATGAAGAAGGATCAAGTAGTGATCATCCAAGTAATATAAAACTAATCAAGTTTGTCAAATCCTCAACCATTGACAACAATCACTTTGTAGAAACAAAGAAAGAAAATCAACCACCAAGAAGGAATGAAAGAAAAAGTACCAGAACCAAATCTATAGATCAGAGAAACTATCAGCATGGAAGAAATCGACCCACTCAAAGAAGACAATATTTTACTAGATACAAAAGATTTTTCTATGGATATTGTTGTTTTTGTTCTAACTTTGGTCACAAAGCTATAAATTGTTCTTTAATATTTAGATATGTGCAATCAAGTTTTTCAAGGAATAATTATCTGCCACCACAAAGATTGAGATAACCAAGAAACAAACAATCATAGATTATAAATCATGTGATGATTGGGAGAAGGATGCAGGTGAAACAGAACAACATTTATGAGCATAAAAATCATTATGATCTATTATTCAGTGAACCAGAATGTTACAACTACCCTAATTATGGACATAAATATGCAGACTGTCACTTAAGGAACTATAAGCCAGATCTGAATCTTGATGCTAAAAATTTCAAGGTTTGGAAGAAGAAAGAAGATGACCAGTGCGAACTAGTGTTATCAGCCCAAAGACAAAGGAATCCTTGGTATATTGATAGTGGATGTTCCAAACATATGACTGGAGACAAAAGTAAGTTTCTAACTCTAAGTGAAAAAAAACCAGGGAATGTAACTTTTGGAAACGATGCACTAGGAAAAATAAACGGTAAAGGAATGGTAATCCTGAGTGATGGAAAAGGAAAAGATCAATATGTGTTGTTTGTAGATGGTATGAAACATAATCTACTAAGTGTCAGTGAAGTTTGTGACAAAGGATGTGAAGTTTTTTTTACTTCTAAATATTGTAAAATAAAGACTTTGAATTCAAAACAACTGGTTGCAAAAGGGATAAGAACAAAAACAATGTCTATGTGTTAAAAGAAGAAAAAGAAGAATGCCACTTAAGCAAATATGATGAAAGTTGGATATGGCATAGGATATTTGGAAACCTAAATTTTGATCATATAATCAAGCTTATAAACAATGGGGCAGTAAAAGATCTTCCGAAGATATCAAAGCCATATGAATTTGTTTGTAAACCTTGCTAGATAGGAAAGCTTACTCACACTCAGTTCAAGTCTAAAAACTTTCCTTCAACAGAAAAACCTCTCTAGTTAGTACATATGGATTTATGTGGACCATCAAGAAAAGAAGGTAAAGGAAAATAAAACTATTTTATGTTGATTATTGATGATTATTCTAGACTAATGTGGGTTTCCTTTTTGAAGGAAAAATCTAAAGCATTTGAAAAATTCAAAGTGTTTAAGGCTCTTACTGAGAATCAAATAGGAAAAATATTGAAGGCTATAAGGTCTGATAGAGGAGGAGAGTTTAGTTCATGGAACTTCAAAGAGTTCTGTGATAAACATGGAATCAAATGAGAATACACTATTCCAAGAACTCCACAACAAAATGGATTAGTTGAGAGGCAGAATAGATTAGTTCAACAGATGGCAAGATCAATGATGAATGAAAGGAATATTGCTCAGACATATTGGGTGGAAGAAATCCATACAACTATTCATATCTTTAACAAATCTCATCTCAGGTCACATAGTGAAAAGACTCCTTATGAACTATGGTTTGGAAGACCTGCTTCAATCAAGCATTTTAAAGTCTTTGGGAGTAAATGTTATATCAAGAATAATGATGAAAATATTGAGAAATATGATGATAGGGCTGATGAAGGTATCTTCTTAGGTTATGCTACAAAAAGTAAAGGCTACATATGCTACAATAAGAGGTTGCATAAATTGGTTGATTGTATCGACATAAAAGTTGATGAAGAAGTCCCAGTTAGAAATGTAAGCACTGTTAAACCAAGCACAAAAGATATAGTTGAAGATGAAGATGAATAGGTCCAAGGATCAGAAAGGGAAGAATCTGAATCAGATGAAGATACAAATACTCAAGCTGACACAAATCAATAGAAAGAAACAAAACCTCCCCTAAGAATTGTTAAAAAGAATCATCCTGAAAATTTGATAATCAGAGATATAAATAAAGGAGTTAAGACAAGAAGGAAATTAGTTAAAGTCTCAGAACAATCTCAGATTTCTTTTCTATCTATGATTGAACCTAAAACTTTGATGAAGCCAACAACCATGATGATAGGATTAGAGCTATGAATGAATAACTTGATCAGATTGAGAAGAACAATACTGGGGAGCTTGTTCCTAGACTCGAAGATAAGAATGTAATAGGTTCCAAATGGGTGTTCAAGAATAAAATGAATGAAAAATGACAAGTTGTTAGAAATAAATCCAGATTGGTCTGTAAAGGGTATGCACAAGTTGAAGGTCAGGATTTTGATGAAACTTTTGCACCAGTGGAAAGATTGGAAGCCATCAGAAAATTTCTTGCATATTCATGTCATAAGAACTTTAAAGTTGATCAGATGGATGTTAAGTCAACATTTCTTAATGGAGATCTAGAGGAAGAAGTATATATGGAGCAACCTGAAGGATTCTCATTGTTGGATAATCCTGATTATGTTTGCAAGCTGAAAAAGGCCTTATATGGACTGAACCAAGCACCACAAGCTTGGTATTATATACTAGACAAATTTTTACAAGACAAAGGGTTCAAGAAGGGTACTTTTGACAACAATCTCTACATTAAGTCTGAAGGTGATAATTTACTAGTTGTTTTGGTTTATGTAGATGATATTATTTTTGGTTGTACTAATGAATCCTTTGTCTAGTGGTTTGCTGACTATATGCAAACAGAGTTTGAGATGTCCATGATAGGAGAACTGTCATACTTTCTTGGTTTACAAGTAAATCAGAGTTCTGCAGGAATATTTATCTCTCAAGAAAAATATTTGAAAGAGATGTTGAAGAAATTTCAGATGGACGATTCTTCTCCTGTTAGTACACCTATGGTGGTTGGTTTCAAGCTTAGTAAGGATGATATTTCACCTGATGTTGATCAAAGGACATATCGCTTAATGATAGGTAGTCTTCTATACATCACAACATCCCATTCTGATATAATGCAAGCTGTTGGAATGGTAGGTCATTATTATTTTTATCCTAAACAAAGTCATTTGGTAGATGTAACAAGGATATTCAAATACTTGAAGGGAACAATGACTTATGGTCTGTGGTATCCCAAAAATCAGATTTTTTAGTTAACTACTTATTCAGATGCAGATTGGGCAAATTGTGTGGATGAGAGAAAGAGCACCAGTGGAGGTGCATTCTTCCTGGGTGACTCGTTGGTAGCATGGATTAGCAAGAAGAAGGGAACTATTTCCTTATCAACTACAAAGGCAGAGTACATTGCTGCTGCTACTTGCTGCACTCAGATTTTATGGATGATCCAAACTCTTGCATATTTGAAGGTAAATTATACTGATTCGATTACAATTCACTGTGATAACACCAGTGCCATTAGTGTCTCCGAGAATCCTATTCTTCATTCCAAGACTAAGCATATCCCAATAAAATACCATTTTCTCAGAGAAAAAGTTCCAAACAGAGTTGTTCAGCTGAATTATATTCCTTCCACAGAACAGATAGTTGTTATCTTTACTAAACCGTTAGCAATGACCCCTTTTGGTTCGTCAGAAGTTGGGGGTTATAAATTCTTTCATCTAATATGATCACCTTGTTAGGGGGAGTATTTATTGAATATCTGTTGTATTTATAAGTTTCTCATAGTTGACAGGGGGAGTATGTATTGTAACAACTCAGGGGGAGCGTGTTTTCTTCTTTTACATTGATGTTAAAGGGGGAGAAAGTGTGGTAATAGTAAGGATGCTACAGTGGTATGGTTGGATGTATAGGTAGAGTAGTGTTCAGGTTCTTCAAGGTTTCCATCAATTCTAAAGGGGGAGATTGTTGGCATATTTATTATAGACAGAAGGCAGAGTATTTGTTTTTCATTGATGGCAAGCTCAACCTGACGATGACGAACAAGAGAAAGTGGCAAGACTAGTAGCGCAATGATAATGGCATGGAAATATCAGAAGCATAAGATCAAAAGGAGGAGCAATAGTGATCGTTGGATCACCCATCCTGAATTCCCAATGGTCGTCAGATCTGAATTCAGATAGGAGGAGCGCATAGAAGAGGAGAACAGATCTCAGGCATTATATTTGATGATGAGGAGGAGAAACAATGATTGTTGGATCACCCATCCCAAATTCTCGATGGCCATCATATCTGAATTAAGACAGGAAGAGCGCATAGAAGAGGAGAACATATCTAAGGTGTCAGATTTGAGCATGAAGACCGACCATCATCGGATCCAGAAGAAGGAGCATGATATTTAAGTACAAGATGAAGAAGGCTTACAAAGTCCTAAAATCAGGAGGACCATTGATCCAAGAAGGACACATGGCGAAAGATCAGGGCACGACAAAGTCTCTGTTTCAGAGTTTCACAGATCAGAAAATCCAAAAGGAGGAGGTTCTCTAACCCCTCAAACTTGTGATATGCGAAATCACAATAAACAATCTTGATCGTTGGGATGCAGACTACACATGGCGAGAGGTCAACTTTTCACTGACTGGAAAGTCAAAGGAAGGAGGAGCTCTATTGTTTGAAATCATGAAATGCGAAACCACGATTCAATATGAGTTGTTGATCAAGGGAGAGCGTGGACTGTTGATCTGAATCCATTTTTGAGTTTCGATGATCGCAACACGGAGAGTCAAGATGCCTCATCACAGGATTCCCGAAATCATGAGTCGTGAAAGTGATTTATGGATAAGTGCTTGGTCACAGTCGTGGGAAAGTGAAGGAAGGAGATTGCAAGTTGGAAGGCTCCATTTCATGATCAGGATTTGGAAGAGTCAAAGTGACTCGCAACAAAATTCATGAAACACAAAATTGCATAGCGCCTGTTGGTGTAGCTGGTGGTCATCACCGGTGGTCATGAAAAGGGAAGGTACTAATTGCTAAGCCCTATTTTTGGAGATCGTGACATGGAAATTTGAGAAGCTTCACCACGAGATATCCGAAATGCAAAATGTGAAATCACTTTCTGATTAGCCTGTGGTCACAGTTAGTGGGCACATGCGATAAATGCGAGATCCTGCAGATGTAATCCAATGGTGATGGTGAATTGGGAATTTGATCGAAGGGCTACTGTTCCACCTCATGATTAACTGTTCAATTACGATTCAATTAGCTAAACTGAATCATGATTCTTGAATGGTTGGCGATTCAGTTGCTGAGGTGTTTTTGCCCAAGGAGATTCGAGGTGTAACTATAGAGGTTGGTGTGGATAAAAAGGGATATGCAATGACTGTGTAGGTTTAACTGTTCTGACTGAAAAATGAAGTAAACTGAGAGAAAGGAAAATTTCAAAATGCATAGTGTCAGATCAAACTCACAAATGATAAACAAAATATGAATAGAGCAGAAGTATAATGAAGCAGAGAAGAATCGCAGAACAAAGGAGAAGTGGTAAGAATTGATATATTTGTACTGATGGTTATTCATTCATTTTTATAATCAGAGAGGTTTGGTGGTGCTAGGGAGGAATTGGGTCCTCTGATATTCAAGTTGGTGCTTGAATATTGGAAGTTGTATCTTCCATCTAGTTGTGGCTAGAAAAATAGGGTGGCAGGGTGGTGCTCGGGAAAGCACAAAATTTTGTGTATGCAAGTTGGTGCTTGTATAAGTGGAAGTAGGTGTTGGAACACTCAGGGAGTTGGTGCTTCCTTCTAGTGGGTGCTAGAGAAACCAGAGAGTTTGTGCTCTCAACAAGTTGGAGCTTGTAAAATAGAGGTAGTAGCCTCACATTGAGTTGGTGCTCAAAGATAGATGATGTACGTAACTTAAAAGACTGCCTATCATTCGAAGAAGAAGAGGTTTTCTCCCTTTATGGGTTTCCTCGTGAAAATATGTCTCTGTGTATATCTTATGTGTGACTGATGTTCATTATTTATGTTGTTCATATCTTGTATGATATTGATGGTCACTTGAAAGAGATTAAAAAAAATTATTTGAATAGTCATAAATTATTTAAGCACAGTAACCACTGATTCACCCCCCCTCTCATTTGTCTTAGTAATTTCAACAGTTATGTCTAGGGTTTATAGTTTGACTTACAACACCATCCTACCTAGTGTTCTGGATGATATGAGGAGCTATCTACAACCAAATCCATAAAGCAAAGTGGGAGATTGGGTGTTATTGATGCATTCAACAGTAATCTGGGTTTATGGTTGTCATGAAACTCCTTACTTGTTACCTATTTTTATGAACCCCAGAGTCTTTGCCCTTGAATTCATTAGTCAAAGAATCATATTAGAGACAAATCATTTCCTAAAATTGCACAAATCCTCCAACCTCAAATTCCCTTTTATCATTGGAACTTTCATTGTCAAGACTAGATCATGCTTATTTTAGATCCATGAAAACATCAAAGAGTTTGGTTTTGCATAGCTACAAGGAAGAATATATGATCCACATCAGATCATATCCAAGAGAATACTGATGAAAAAATAGGCCCCTTATGAGCATGAACATGTTGAGGGTTTTGATAAGGTGGAAAATCTAGAAGTTTGTGCTGATATGGAAACAATCTTGCAACTAGTTCAAACAAAACAAGTGGAGGCAACCCTGCAATAGACTCAAACACAAAAAAATCATTAGAAGATGATATTCAAATTCCCCAAAGTAAGTGTTTACATCAAGAGAAGTAGTTCAGAGACCCTAGGCACCAGTGATCAACAAACTTCCCCTAAGAAGATGAATATCACACAGTCCCCACATATAGTGGACCTATAGGAAGAAGAGCCTAAAGAACAAGTGAATATGGATATGGTGGAAAGTGGTACCAACACTGTAGAATTTGGGAAGTGATCTAAAATTTGAAGAAGACTTGAAAAACTTGAATAAATATTGCAAGTGAAATGTTATGTGTTTAATGCAATTAGATCAATTTGCAACACGTAGTTAAGGATTACTTATGTATAAATACACATAGACAACAACATAAAACATTGAATATCAGACATAAACACAACAACTTGATAAAGGAGTTCACCCCACTCCGGGCTACATCTCCTGGTCCAGCTTCCAATGGGTCATTATTATTAAATTGCTCAAAGTGCTAAAAAACATGCCTTACAATGCTCAAAATGACAAACCGACTGCTCCAATGGCTCCGTAGCGTCCAAAAACCCCTGTCTGGGCTCTTTCGGCACCTCAATCGGTCAAAAAATGAAGAAGATAGCCTCCTTGAAGTCTTCCCCTTCAACTTTGTTGTCTCTGGTTCTACAAATCGCACCCTTGTGCTTCAAACCTAGCACACACTCTCTTTAAAGAAGAAAAACCAAGTCCCGTACGCAACCGTGCACCGATACAAACCGTAGGATGGTTAAGGCGCCTCCATCCCCTAACCGCCTCGGCACTTGGGCGCATGGACATAGGACCAAAAACTTGGGCGGAAAAGTGGTTAAGTCGGTTGTAACCTCCCACGCGCCCGAATTAGGGTCATATGCAAATACAACAAAGAACCGGGGCCTTATTCCAAACTCGGCGCACAAATATTACAATCGCGCACACACCATATGTAACACGGTCACACGCGACCATAGGTTATAGTGCTAATTCCCACGCACATGTATTAACATATATTATAATGGTCTACGGACTATATGGTTACTCCGCGCATAATTTGTTAACACTGCCCTCCATATACCATACGGTCATATAAATGATCCATGCGACCACGTCAACCAATGAAAATGCGCCAATAAACAACCAA
>ML791908.1:110778-129144 GCA_009831015.1 Picea engelmannii
CTTTTGGGTTTCATATTTGGGGGGGATGAGAAAAGTAGAATATGGAAGTAACATCAAGTGCAGGAGGTGATATATAGGTGAGAACATTTAAGCTATCATTGTATAAAATATTTCACTCTACTCTATCATCTGGTCAATCATTGGTTGTTGCCCTGGACCTCCTATATTAAATTTTGTATTATTATACAAATATGACTTTTGTTCTAGATAATATCGGTTCGGTAATGAGCTTGATGGTCACAAATATGGTAGTGAATATTTTTAAGGTACGTTTTATCAAGAACTTGTCCAATATTTAGGGTTGATTGAAGCAGAAAAGGGTTTCACTATCTACTTTTGCAAATTGTCAGAGGGACACTGAATGTTTTTACTTCTAGTTCAGGTTTTGGCTAGAGTGATTTAGAGTACATCCAACAAATGCGGCTTTCTCAAAATGAGCAAGAAATTTGTAGAGTTGTGTGTCGTTCTGCAAAGGCTATGAATTATCATATGTTTACTTACAAATTTTCTCAGATATAACACTTCATATGGATGGAACACTCTTTATGTAGGGATGTTCCTTTTTGCATACAAGGGACACTATGATTATGCAAGAATGAAACTTGGAGTCCTACTCTAATTGGAAAATGGTGTTTGATGGCAGATCTTAAAAGCACCGATTTATGTGAGGCATAGAGCTAGGTCCATCACGGATACAAATTGATATAATGATATTTTGAAGTATAAACAAATTTTGAGAAGGAAAAACAAGAAGGAAAGGTAAAATCACTAGAAGGATGACTTGAAACTAGGCTCAAAGAGAAATATAAAAAATGGGGAAAGGAAATCTTGCAATATGGAGAAAATTCAGAGGAAAATAACATATGTGTAGGAATATTCAATAGAAAGTGGTATCTTGAAGCACAACTAAAAGCCATAATGTACTTGTTCATGAAATTGTAATTACAAGTGGGAAACACTTCTTAATTATCCATATTACACTCCAACAATTGTGTGCAAAATTAAATATTGGATACTCGAGTTGTAGTATTGAGGAAGTCATAAATTTTGGGCTACATGTAAACTGTTTGACAAAAAGCATAAAAGGAATCAAATAGATCTGCAATCCACTCTCTGATATATAATGTTATAGATGTTGACATGGGTATGAAGAATCACTCAACACATTACATGCTGAAGGAAACTCTTTAGACAACCATTATCTAAAAATAGTAATGCATTCATAATGTTGGATGATAAGTCTACCTTTACACTAAAATTAGTGCTTCATATCAAGTTCAAACAGATTAGCAATTGATGGTTTATATGACATCTTGAAAGGGGATTATATATAAGGGGGATTTTCTATTATTTCAATGTGTAACAACAACTATATTCTATCTTTATACAACTAGAAAAAGCAGGTTGGTTTCACACATATTAATGTTGGAAAACCCCTTAAGTGTTACAACATTTGGACCAACATTAATATGCATATTGGGGTCTAGATGTTTGGGACTGTTATACCACAAGATACTTCAAATTCTCAACCACAACCAGGATTAAAGAGGGCAACCATACATTAGTTTATTTATAGCACACTAAATCTATTTATGAGCTATGCACTTGTCCAAAATTCTTTGTTTTGCATATTAGTCACGGATTTGGAGGGAAATCATCATTGCAACCCATTCGGTCTTGAAATTGGTGTACCAATTGGTGGAATAATTTTTCATTCTTTGAATTCAAAAAAATGAACTCCAAGAAAATTTGAAATTGGTTCATTATGAATTGTGATGAGCATATCTTTGGAATTCAATGTCCACGGTGATGACAGGTTCATATAAAGACACACATTTGGATTCCAGTTTATCCTTTCACAAACTAGTTCCATCCTTGCAAGAACATAGTATTATCCTCATGTCCATTAAAGGAACCCACTTGCATCTCTCAAATGGGTATCAAAAAATTATTTTGTACTTTTAAACCCATAATTCCACTTCTTCCAAATAGCCTTCATTCAGGGTTGGTCAAACTTGGGCCTAGAATGACCCGAAGTTGAGAAAAGGGGCCCAAGAAGGTTGTCAATTTGAAACTGACAATGCAACATTTAAGGACTGTCCTAATTTGATATATCACCATTTGAGAAGGTTGTCAATTCACCATTTGTAGATTTGATTATCCAGGGTCCAGAATTGTTCTTTATAAAGCCAACCATCAAAATAACGATCAATATTCTAGACAACTAGTGGAACTCAAAGGATTCTCTTATTGATTAAATAGAAGATCTTCAACTTTATGCTATTGGTTGAATATTTATCAAAATGTACATGAATTTGTTGATTGCAAGTGTTAATTTTTTTATTATTATGTTTTACTTATAGGTATGATGATGACTATGTCAGTTTTTATTATCTAGAAAGATGGAGCATGGAGAAAAATTCCAGGTCCAGTGGGTGCACATATTGGACAGGAAGATCAAAGCAATTTTTGCATAATTTTGAAGAACTCTTAATGTACAGGTGTGTATAGATGCATTGAGGAAAATGCATAAATAAGGGGGAGAGGAATGTAATACCCCAACTTGATTCCTGGATTGTAAATATATTGTATATGCGATACTTAGGCTGGTGAGAAGGTATGTTTGGGTTAGAGTTCCTGTAAAGGTGATCAAAAGATAGAGAGCTTGTATTATAAAGTGTACATATACACTAATTAATAAAATAACACCACATTTTTAGACGAAGGGATGAAAATAATATTGGGGGGCTAAGCCACAAGTGGGAAAGGGGGATAAGGGTTAAGTAAAGGGGAAAATATAGTATAGTAATTCCCTAGGCGTTTATATTATTATATTATATAATAATATAATCCTTTATTATTATGTTATATAATAATATAATATAAAAAGGACATATGCATATAAAAAGGGGGAATTTGGTTTAATTCTTCATTCATTCACTCCATTCTCACCATGCTAACTATAGTAGTTGATATGGGGAATATGGTGATTGGAGACTATAGATATTACCTTGTGGATCCTAGGTGGATCTGGGTGTTTGTATACTTCTCCTTGGATTTCCTTGGAGAAGGTTGGAGCCTTGGAAGGAGAAGTGTTGGGATAGGTTCCCTAGTGCAATGCCTGGAGGTTTCTTGGAAAAATCTGAGGGCAGCTGGAACTCCTAGAGCCACAATGATTTGAGACTGTATGGCCTGTGATGGATCCCTGGAAGGGTAGTGGTGTAGCTCGAGGGACCATTGTGCGAAGAAGGGGGCACACTACCTTGGGTTGTGCAGGCTGATGGGGAATAATATATTGTAGGTTGGAGTGTTGTTGAGGTTTGGTACCTTGTCCTAGATCATGCTGGTACTGATTGTTGATCATGGTTGGCTTAGGAAGACCTTTTTCCTGGTGGATTCACATCCCCAGCTTGGGGGTGATCCACTACTGAGAGTTTATGAACAGTGAGATCTATGGCTAGGTGAAACGTCGTAGGTCTGCAACTGGTCGATGGATTTTTAAGAGATGAGTAATATGTTCCCATGCTTATGTTAAATGATATGTTGTGAGTTATATAGTAATTTTTATATGGACTTGCATGTTATCTGACATGTTTGATTTAAATGTGTATGTTACGGTGAATGCTAGAGAGAAATTGATGAAATTTCCCACTACTCCACCATCCCAACAGGAACCCAAGTGGCCGGGTACACCACAATCATTCATGTTAATTTTCTTGTGCTTAATAATTAAAGTGTGTTTACCTTTTGCTATCTATTTAATTTTACACAAGTGGTGTGTTTACTTTTCTGCAAGTGTGGTGTGTTCGATTTTCTGCAATGTCCTTTCATTTCCTAGATAGCAATGCAATTTAATTTCCATAGAAGCATGTAGGAAACCAATTGTAAATAAATAAATTGGAGCCTACACATACAATGCATGACATATTGCAAGTTTCTTTGGAACTCCTGGTTGATAAGTAAATGCATGATCTCTTTTATTTATCTTTATAGGGTAATAAAATAGTTCATCACACGTTTCCTATTGTTGGTTGCATAATCAATTTGGGTTACATTTGGGCTTGGATGGTTGCTCCTCAATTCTCATTATTTCTTAGAATGATTCTCATATTGTGTATGTCTAAATTATAGTTGTACCTCGTGGTTTATCTAACACGTTATGATCCTGAATGGTTGTGCCTTGGCATTGATTTTACTTACAATATCTAGTTCCATTTCCTGGACTTTTATGTGAAAAATGTGTGCTTGGGTTGTTACATCGGACAAAGTAATATAACTTGTCTCTTTCATGTTGTTGTATTCCTTGAAATATATTATAAATATGGAAATTTCTACTTTACTAAGAATGGCATGGAGATCAGATCAAGTTGCACCTTACCTTGTATGGTTACGCTCAAATTTGTGCTTGGACATCCTTAAGACTTGGTTGACATTTTGTTGATGGGCGAAAATGAACGCTCGCCAACAGGAGGAGTGGATCCGGTCCAGGGTTGTCTAAATAACCCAAGACGTTTGGGATGATCCACCCCAACGGGTTTAGCGGCTCCGTTGGACGATCTAAGTCCTAGGAAAACAAAAAATAAAACTAAACTAAAGGAACTAATCTTAATGAAAACAACAATTAAAGAAAACTAATAAACAAATCTGAAATAAATATATACAGTTTACTGTCTAATATTATACAACAGTAATTCTATGAAATTAAATGTTCAGTTATTAACAGAATTAGATGTCAACTACAATGTACAATATTTACAGATTACAGATTTTAAATCGAAAACCTAAAAAAAAAAATTGTGAGTTGTCCTTTGACAACAAAGTTATTATTTTTGGATTTTTATAATTTTAATGAAACAAAAATAAAATGACAATTATCAAAGCTAAACAATTAACATAACAATCTATACTATAAAACTAAACTATACATCTATCCAAACTACTGAGAATTCTCTAATTTATTAACTATTGAATTGCAAATAGCGAACTAACCTGAAGTAACGCTTCCTATTTGTCCCGTGCACAGTATTTGATTCAACTGTTTGGTGGGAGAAAACCCGCACTAGACTCTCCACAAGCTTCTCGTAAACAAGAAGCAACAATTCTCTTTGAATGTAAATGACAGAACAAACAAGACATAAAACGACAACAATCTTATAATTTACAAACCATCATAGTTAGATAAATCCCTATGCGAAGATCTGTACAAAACAGTTCATTTGATCGAAAAAGATAAACCTTTACTCATCAAATTGAAACAGAATGATTGCTGTGTTAAAAATGAGATACATAAGATATGGACAGATTTTAAAACACGATGCATTAACCTAAAATAAGTCTTGATAGCTAAAGTAGTCAATGAATTAATCACAAATTAGAATGCACAAAACCTGAACGAAAGTATGATAAATTGAAAGCTAAATCTATTACAAAAGATCCACTTCCATTCGAGTCTGTATCATTATAAATCCATAGTCTTGTTCTCCCAACAGTGATGGGTTCATTATAAAAATTAATGGTTATATAAAGGCCACAGGGTAAAACATCCCTGTGGGAATTATCAAAAACAGTTTACAAGAAATCTGGGAACAATCTCCCAAGTCTCTATTTCTAACTTAAGCTAACAACTTAAAACAAAACTATATCACAAAAAGTGTGTTCTAAACTGCCACAGCATGTCCAATTTGCCATTGAAATTCCTAGGTACCTGTAGGTGGACAAGAATAGACAAGTTTAGACAATGTTTTATTGGTAAATTTAACAGAAATCTAAATTTTAAGACTAGCTACAGAATCTCACGATTCTGGAGATGGTCTTATTTGCAAACATAACCGTTTTAAATCAATCCAAATGATAACAAAAATATATTCGACCTATTAAACCAATATTTAATTACTAATTGAAAACGAAGCGAATCATTCATGCTAGAAGTAACCAAATCTTTATGCCAATTTGAAACAGACAGAAATCGTGTTTAATTAGCTGAATGGTAACAGGGATATATGCAATTAGTCAAACACTTTTTATTACCAATTCAGAGTAGACATAATTGTTTTGATAATTCGAAACCAACAAAATCATTTTTGAATCAATCTCAATCGAAACAGACTATAACCGAGCAAGCAAATCTTTCATATTCATTCAATATAAACGCAATAGTTTATGTCGACTCAAAACTTAACAAAATCGATGTTGAATAAAAAAAAAACTAACAGAATTGTTTTGATAATCCAAAACTAACAGAGCTGTATCAAATCAATCTTTGAAACTAATCCAACTCATATACAAACGACTATGCTAATTCAAACGTACAGAATCGTTTCAAAAGCAACCCAAACAGAATCGAATCAAACTAACTCAGAAACAATTCAATCGTTTATACTAATATGAGAACAATAAAATCGCATTAATCAAAACATAGCTATGTCCAATTTTAGAAAACAAATCTTCTGTACATGATTCATAACGAAATCATTTTTGGTAATTCAAAAATAACAGAATCGTTTTGAATCTATTAAAACAAACAGAACTAATTGAAAGCAAACATAATCGACTAACCAAATAAAAAATCGATGTGGAAATACATACCTGGGCTGTAGGAAAACATTTCAGTCAGGAAAACTTTGAGTTGACGAAGGTCGTAGTTGTCTCAACGTTTCTGAAGACAATTGAACCTGTAGTCTTTTGCTTCTTCTTGTTGGCTGGTAGCCTGTCTCTTTCTTTTGACAACACTGTCACCCATTCCTCCAATGATTTAATCTTAGATTGCAACA
This sequence comes from Picea engelmannii, assembly GCA_009831015.1. Lineage (NCBI taxonomy): Eukaryota > Viridiplantae > Streptophyta > Pinopsida > Pinales > Pinaceae > Picea > Picea engelmannii. The sequence goes on from ML791908.1 coordinate 117,549, forward strand.
GGGGAACTTCGGTGTAATAACGTTCAAGCCAAGAATTGCATTGAGTGCAAGGTGGTTGATCAGGCCTTGGCATTACAGGAAAGGGTTCTTTCAAGTTACCAGGGGTGTCACTGTGAAGCTTAATTCCCAGGAATTTAGGGTCATTCTTGAGGCATGAAGGTAGGTTGGAAACATAGTCATAAGGTTCCATAGAACAGAGGCCATGAGAGTAAGGGTATTCCTTAGTCAAGAAACTTTCAATCTCGGAGTCCGAGTCCTCGCTCAACACTATTGGCTTCTGGTCAACGTTTTTCTTGGGCTTATTCCTAGCACATCTGGATATCCATCGTGCGTTTTTATTTCCCTTACTGTTGACACTAGTATCACCTTTTCCTTTCTTCCTTACAGGCCTCTTGACAACCTTAGTATTGTCTTTAGCACACGGGTTGACCATGGTATCGAGTAGGTCAAAGTTGGGGCAGTTCAAGGGTTTGACAAGGGGTAGAAGGGTAGAATGTGGCATGGCTGGCCCAACCAGAGTTTCAGTAACCACAACCTTGTCCACTTGGACACACTTGGGAATGGAAAAGCCATTCCTTGATAGGAAGGCTTTCCAATAGTCACCACTAAGGCTCAAATGGTGAACGATAATGATTTTGAACAAGAAGTGATGGAAAAGGCTGCTATCATCCTTCTCACGCTTAAATCATTTGTACATTTTGTATAGATTGCATAGGAGATAGTGCGGCATGTTCAGAGGGTAGTCTATAAAATTCATCAATAACCAAAGATGATACAGAAATACCAAACCATAACAACCTTCGCAAGTCACAAACTAGTTAACAATTTCCAATAGATCATGCCACCTGGGTTTGAGGGTAGTGATAGGAATACCTCTATCACAACTAACGATCTTTCTCGATGTGAATAGGAGAGGCCACGACACCTCATCCACTTTGGAGTTCTTAAACCACCTATGCCCTTTAGCTGGTAACCCTGTAGTCGAGCTGAGGAATTCCTCATTTAGCTCGAGCTGTATATCTCCGACCTTAGCCTTGCATCCGTCGAAGGTGAGGGAAAACTGTTGGGCTACCGAAAGGTTGAAACCCTCAAATCTCTGGATAAAAACCAACCAGCCACTATTTTCCAAATCCTCATGAGCATTGTCGAATAGCAGGAGTGTTTGGCTGCCATTAGGTTCTATGCGCACCACAGGTGCCATAGGAGAGATCACATAGTGAGCTGGGTAAACGGACAAGGGTTTGGACAGGGTATTCGCAGGATCGCAAGCTCAGGGATTTCCCCAAAACTAACAGAGGTAACCCGGGATAGGAGGCGGGCATTAATTCCTAAGTGTGCGAGGGTGATGGAACGAAACAATCCATGTAGAACATTCATATCAAATGTACAATCGACGACGCTATGGTGATCACTATTGCAATGTGTTAAAAGCAATTCCATTCAAACAATTAATGAAAACTATGGTAAATCGACTCAAATATTTGCACAAGCAATAATGTTTGCATGGTTTTAAAATCAAAACAATGTTTCGAATATAGCACCAAAAATTCGATCATAAAACATATGCTTTGTATGAAACTGTTGAATCAAGGGTCTAATCACCATGTTAATGCGTTGTTATGAAACCATTGAATTCGATCAAAAAGCAATAGAACATCAACCACCATTGAATCAAGGACTCAATCACAATCATTAGAATATCATCAGAGTCTCATAAAAATGAAATCATATTAACAACAAAAAAATGCCAAATGAATAAAGGTTTTGGTGTCTTGCGAACTGTGTGACCATAATTGAATTGGAAATGCAATGAACACATAGACAAGAGTAACCATAATAATTCAGTGACAATTTTAATGCCATTGACGTGACTTCGAAATCAAAGTTTTCACGCCTGCAGTCATGAAAATGAGAACAAAGGCAGGTGTGCGAATGCGCAAGATAATCATGTCGTATTATCTAAAAGATTGTGATGAGAATCAAGGGCTTCAAATCACTTGTGTAGGCAGCTTATAAAGATAGGATAAAAATGTGAAATGGCTGCCAACAATGACGACACACTGGTAGAAGCAGTTATCTCTGCCAAAAGAACAAATTCAGATTGTGATAATGAGAAAAATTCTGACTCAAAAACAACAACCAGAAAATTGTTTAAACATCATCATTAATCAAATATTCCAACAGTGCTTAAAGGATGAAAACTGATAACAATCTTAAGACAAGCGAGCCACGATATTAAAGATAAAATCTCCAATACTATTGACAGAGCCACTGCTGCCAGTAGGCATCCATAGCCTCGACAGGGTTTCCATTTCACCCACTCTGATATCCGTATCCTGCCAAGAAGTTCCAGATCATAATAAAGGACATTTTAAGGTCAAGAGATTTTATACTTCCAAATTTTCATATACCTGACATTGCTTCATTGCCAGCGGGCCTGTTCAGTACCCCGACGAAGTTGTCTTGGCATCATGCATGCATTTACCCACTGCCAGTAGACCTGTTCAGCATCCCGACGGGTTTACAAGCACTTCCCACAGCTCTTTTAATGATTTATTTGGTTCTTAAAGCTGTATAATTGAGTGGGGTGACGCTGAAAATTATGATATTTTGACATAATTTTTTACAGACCTTGAAATAATTTTTTAAAAACTGTCCTTCATTAAGATTCGAAGATGGTTTGTTTACAAAACCAACCTTCTAAGGCAGGGAGACATCTTCTGAGTCATTCCCTTAAGGAATAGGGACAGCGTAAAAAGATAATGGATGATCGTGATAGGCTTCTCTCAGATCGAAATCAGTTAACTTCTTTCAAACAACAGTCTTTACTCAACACAAATGTAAATTTTAGAAACATATTATATTTGATGTTTAGACAATTTTTTAGCAGTCATTTCAGTGAAAGAATTTTCTGTTTTCTTTGTCTAAATAGTTCAAAATGCAGGTATGTGTATTTCAAAGAAAACACAAACTAATAAGCGTAAGGGGAAAAATCCAAGCCAAAACAGAAAAAGAAAAGCAAACAAAATAAAAATATTTACACAGTATACAAAGGGTTGTCATCGAGCGAAATATTTTTTCAGAGCTTGTCCATTAACCAGATAGGTGTCTGGCTGTCCCTCTAAATTCTACAATCGGAAAGAGCTGGGACCCAATTTCTCAGCAATTAAAAATTGTCCAAGCCATAAGTTCTGAAACTTGGTGTGCTCTCCCTTTCCCTCATGCGGTTTGTCCCATTTCAAGACAAGGTCATCTAGTTCGAAGTTCCTATTAGAGGCAGAGTTGGAATCAAACCATCTTTTGAACACTAGTTGATGCTGATCTAACTTACGTTTAGCTTGGGCTCTTACCTCTTCTAGTTTCATTGAAGCGTTGATTCGGTTTTCCAAAGGGGGACAGTCTTCTTCTTGTATTTTCTGTGATAGCTGTAGTGAGGGAAGAAGAATGTGTGGTGGCAGAATTGCTTCTCTGCCATAGACAAGAAAGAAGGGAGAGTTACCTACAATAGTTTTCGGTGTTACCCTATTAGCCCAGATTGCGTTTATCAGTGCATTATGCCAGTTTTTGTGATTCTCAGATACCGTTCTCTTGATGATTTTAATCAGATTCTTATTTGTTGATTCTGCCAATCCATTTCCCTGGGGGTAGTAGCTGACATAATACTTCAATTTAATTCCTTTTTCTAGAGCGAACTCGCTCATATCAAGAGATGAAAATAAGAAGCGTTATCGAATACTAAATAGTCAGGGATACCAAAACGAGTAATAATATTTGAATTCAAAAAGACAATTACTTGACTGGTATTCACAGTTCTTAATGCAGCAGATTCAAGCCACTTGGTGAAATAATCTGTGGTTGTTATGATAAACTTATCCTACTGTGAGGATGGCAGATTGATTGGACCTATAATATCAAGGCCCCACTGCTGAAAAGGGGAGTCTACTAAAACTGGCTGCAAAGGAAAGGCTGGTTTCTGTATCCGCCCGGATGCTTTTTGACAAATAATACACTTGCGGCACAAGGCATGGGTGTCTCTAAAAAGTGTAGGCCAGTAATAACTGGCTCTCAAAAATTTATGGGCAGTGGTGTCACCACCAAAATTCCCACCAGCTTCTCCTGCGTGCAATTCTAGTAAGACTTTTTCTGCTTCGTCTTTCTCAAGGCAGTGCATTAATACTCCATCAAAACTTTGACCAAACATAATACCATTAATCAAATGAAAGGAGGCAGATTTTAATCTTAACGCTCTTATTTTAGTGGGATCCAGGTGATGGGGGGCTGACCCATGTCCAAGACATAATTTTATATCGTCATACCATGGACTGACAGAGTTTTGTGCACAACAGGTTGCATTTTGATTGTGCTGTCCTAGGTTTGACATATCGTTTTCTTCTTGCTGTCTTGCTGTTGAATCAACAAATAACTTGCACAGCCCTTGGCCTCTCACTATTTGAGCTGGGGTGATTTCTATGTCGTACTCCTGTAAGGAAGTGACCCAGTTTGCTCTCTTTTTTCCTAATTCTTTCTGCACTAACAGATTCCTGACGACTGGGTAAGGGATGATAACTTTGGTACTGGATTTCAAAAGATAAGATCGAAAGTGCTTGACTTCTTTGAAAACAGTGTAGGCTTGCTAATCTACCACTGGGTAATTAAGTTCTGCACCTTTGAAAGAAGAGCTCATAAAGGCAATGGGTACTTCATTGTTTTCAGCGTTCTTTTGAGTTAGGATGACAACGTAGGAGTGGTCAGAAGCAAAAGTGTAGAGTGTGAATTCTTGCGAAAAGTCGGGGCTCATGAGAGAAGGAGCGTCTATTATGGCCTTTTTTATTGAATTAAAAGCTTTATTTTCTAAGGGTCCCCAGTGATATTATGTGTCTTTCTTAATTAAATTCTGTAAAGGTTTGACCATTTCGGAGAAACTGGGGACGAATCTCCTGACAAAGTTTATCTGGCCTAAGAAAGACTGCATAGACTTTTTGGATAAGGGAGGGGGGAGTTTCAAGATGACTTGAGTCCTTTCAGGGTCGATAATCATCTCTTTTGTTGACACAATAAATCCTAAGAGTTTACCTTGTTCTACTGCGAAGATAGATTTTTTAGGATTCAAGAAAATGCCGTATTTATGACATCGTCGTAGAACGACTCTTAAATGAGCTAGATGATCAGTTTTTTTTTTGGAAAATACAGTAACATAATCTAAGTAAACTACAATGGATTGATTGATTAATCCTCGGAAAGTGATGTCCATCGCTCTCTGGAAAGTGGCACCAACATTAATCAATCCAAAGGGCATTTTCCTGTAAGTGTAGGTGCCCCATGGAGTGCAGAAGGTAGTTTTAAGTTGGTCTGGAGGAGACATCAGGACTTGGTTGTACCCTGAAAAACCATCCAATAAGGATAGTCTCTCAGAACCAGATACCTGTTGAAGGATCTGTTCCATGGGTGGGACAGGGTAGTTGTCTTTATCAGACGCTCTATTAAGGTTTCAGAAATCGACGCATAGTCGGATTTCCCCACTTTTATTCCATACAGGGACAAGGTTAGAAACCCATTGAGTGTGCCTAATTGGGAAAATTATCTTAGCATTTAGGAGTTTATTCAATTCTTTTTTAACGGTCGGTTCGAGCTTAGGGTGCATTTTTCTTAATTTTTGTTGAAAGGGMAAGGTTTGGGGTTTCATAGGAATGACGTGTTGTATGATGTTAGGGTCGAAAGTTTTAAGGTCATCATACGTCCACGCAAAAACATCTTTAAATTCTTTAAACAATTTAATAAATGCGGCTTTTTCTTTTTTAGAACACCCCACCCCTAAATTAATGCACTGTTGATTGTCATTAGTTCCCAAGTTTACTTTTTCATACGATAACGAGGAAGTATTGGTTTTACAGTTGACTGATTTTTTGAATTTATCTTGAAGATCGTAAAATTTCTCTAATCTAACTACAGATTTAGGGATTGAATTTACCATGTTCGATGAAGATTCAGGAGACCTCGAATCTGGTATTACCGTGAAGTCACGCAAATTGTCGTCATGAGTGCATTCGTCAATCACCGCACCTTGGAAAGTTTCTTCCATATGCAAGAAGATAATGATTTTCTGATCATCGTCGAAGACTCTCCAGTTCGTGATGTTGTTGAGAATGGATGGCCTGAACAACAGTTCGACGGAGAATGCATTCGGGGACAAGCCTTCTGCAGGAAAGAGTTTGGAAGCTACGTTAGCTAATAGATCAACTTCAGAATTATTCAACCTAGGAATAGAATTTATATTGAAAGCATAAAATTTATTAATTAAATTCCATACCTCAGATTGGTAGCTTTTAAGATGCAGAGACAGACAGTGGATAGAATCTCTTACCTATCTAACCATGATTTCAGAATTGCCAAAGACAGTCAGATTTTGAATGTTCATATCTAAAGATTTTCTAAGGCCCTGCAATAAAGCCTCATATTCTGCTGTGTTATTAGTACATTCAAATTATATCCTACATGAAATCAAGGTTTTGTTACCTGTCGGATCAATAATAACGTAGCCTGCACCTGCTCCTTCTTTGGACGTTGACCCATCAAAGTAAAGAGACCAAATTTGATTTTTATCGAGTGCATGAGACCATTGTGTAGAAGCTGCTGGCTGCACATATGCTACAATCTCAGACTTCTGTTCTGGATCAATGATAGATGAAGTCTCGGCCATGAAATTGCCAAAAAAGGTATCCATCCATTGTATTTCGGGTGAATCAGTAGAAGGTGTAAATGGTTCATTGGGATCATTTAAATCCGTGACTGTGAGCTTTAGGTAGCGTTCACGATTTACCTTGATCTTGTTGGGCTTTCCGTTCTCGGGCAACCACAGGTGAGACCAATCCGTCGTGAAGTAGCCGTGTATCTTCTCTAACCAGTCCCTGCTTAAAAATAGACCATACACTTCTAGAATATCCACAACAATAATATCAATCACTTGATGAACCTTGGGGTTAGACGATAATCTTATAAGCACATTCCTTAATTCGCCTATAACTTTAACATTAGTTCGATCAAGTTGGATGATTTTTAAAGTGGATGGTTCAACTTCAGCGTTAATATTCTGACATACAAACCATATCATTACATTGGATGACACTCCTGAATCTACCATACAATTGTGCACGTTTCTATTAAAGATTTCAAAAGTTAACAAAAAAGGAGGTACATTTCTGTGAGTACAAAGTGTGGAAGCTTGTGGCTTTTTACTCGCAGTTTCTAAAGCTAATTTATCTACATTTGTTACATTATTTACAGGAAGGCTTCCTTTATCGTGAGGATCAGGATTATTCTTAGCGAAAGTCTTATGAGGAACCTTGTTCTGTACAACCTTATTGCTGCTTGAATTACTGTTTTTGCTATTCTCTGCGATATTCTGTAACATTTTTTGTATTAGAAATGGAAATTTTAATAATTCATAAACATAAATGTTATCCCTTATCTTTTTTAGATCTTCAACTAAATCATAATCTAAGTTGGGGTTTACATGACTCTGTTTAGTCTTAGCTGGTTTAGATTGCTTCGGGGGCAAAGTCGTAATGTTTTTGGAAGAAGGTTTGTTTGCTGTCTTACTCCTAGTATTGTAGGGATGTACTGTCTCGAAGTTAGCCTGAAAAATGCTATCCGAGAAGTGTCCAAAAACGTTCGGAGAAGATTCTTCTTCTTCAACTGTCTCTTGTTCAACAACCTTCTTAGGAATATCAAGAGGCATCAAGTTATCCTGGGCTTCTAGAATTATTTGAAGGGCGAATTGCAGACTTTCTAGATTTAAGCCCTTAGTATTTGGATTAGGTCGGTTGGTGGGAAAAGGCTTCCTGAATGGGGGTTTGTAGGGCCCTTTTCTCGAAGAATATTCTTCGGCTGTCCGTTTCAAATCTATAACTTGATTTGACAGTTTTTGAACGACTTTAGTTAAGTTTTCTAAATCTGAGCTTTCAGGTTGTGTTTTATTTTGAGAAGGTCTAGGGAGGATTTCGATCTTCTTTTTGGAAGATGAACTAGTCTCTGTTTCGTTGCTAGTAGTGTCTTTTAAACTAAGTATGTCTTTTTCAATTTGGCTGGCCTCTTCAAAGGCCTCTAACAACGTGGATTTCTTAGATTGTTTCTGTTGTAGGAAAATCTCCCTGCAGACAAGTAGATTGCCTCAAAGAGATAGACCCTAACTCTAAGACAAAAAATGCTTAACGTGGACACTAACTTCCTTTCAGATATACACAAACTAATACATGAGAAAGAAGGATGATAGAGGTACCTTTTAATCGACGTTTGTCCCTGCACGCTCCGAGTCGAACTCTGAGCTCTCGCTCCTCGATGAGTCCTGTAGACAAACAAAGTAAGACCACTTCCTACTCTATTTATGTTAGCTTGAAAACAGATCTATCTATCAACGATAAGTTCATGTAAAATCAGACACAAACTAGAAAGAAACAAGCCAAGCATGTCATATTAATGAGAATAATGACAACAATACTTACAATCGTAGATGCGAATGCGATAGATTCATCAAGTCCCCTTTGTTTAACCCTTTCTCGGAAGATCCATGACCTGGATGATAACAACTTCACTGATCGCTCTCCTTCAGCTAACTGTGTGTTTCCTATGAGATCATAGGTTTCATGCTAGCAATTCTTCCCCCCTTCTCACCATCATAGAGCTTGCTTATATAGGTTAAGAGAGGCTTAACCTCTTGAGTTATCTTTAGAACAAGTTGAGGAATCCCCTCCTTGGATCAGGGATCTCCTGATGAAACCAAGAATTCAAATGCAACTTCCTTCCAAACTTGAAAAATCCTCATCTTATTCTCCTCAATGGGCCAAATACTGCCTCAGATTAGACATCGCTCCCTCAAAAGGGGCATCAGGGTGCTATAGCGCTCCCTAGGAAGCTTGAGGGGAGCGCCAACACTCCAAATATGGATAATGCTCCTTCAGAGGGGCAGATAAGCGTTATAACGCTACCTGAGACCTTATAGGGGAGCACCATCACTCCTTAGGCTGATGTAGGGGAGCGCTCACCTTCCAAACCCTTGTTTAAGAGCTCCTTTCAGGTGATAAGATTTCTTTGGATTCAGTTAATCATTCTTCCTCCTCCAATTCAAGTGTCTGAGCTATTCTAGATGTCCCCTTGGTGTCATCATCACAACATTATGCTTTGTTTGATGTTTGCGACACTTGTAAATGACATGCGACACTTGCGACAGTTGAGAGGATCATGCGACAGTTGCGACACTTAACGAAGTGAGAAATATTGAGGTGTAATAGATTTCCCCCCAAAGTATGAAGTTAGAAGATGCGAACTGATAACTCAAATGCTTTGTAGACTTTCAAGCAAGGGTATAGACTCGGAGAACCTGACGGAAGCTGCACACAAACATCCAACAAATATCATGACATATATCAAAACCCAAGGCAGGCATACCTATGCTTGGGTGATCAAGACTTGCAAGATATGGCCGCCATAAAATACACTGCAGATCCATAATTGTATTGATGAAGAGGTATAGCCACCGGGAATACAATGTGGATCTATACTCTGATGACCTGGACTGATCGTAGCCACGAAGAATACATAGTGGATCTATGAGGTGACAAGACATAGSCACGACCAATACAAAGTGGATCTATGTAACATTGTATGTATCATTTTGTCCAGGAGAAACTCCTTCGCAACCTGGGCAAAGTATATATCAAAGTGATGACTCAACCCAGGGTCTTCTTATCGATCCCAATGTGGTACGATTCTAACCATGTGAATAGATGTCCTGATGTTGAACATGGAAGAAGCCACTTGATTACCAGTCAATAGTGTGAACCATTAACAAGTGTGAGGGATTCACCATTAATGTCAATGATTCCCAAGGTACCCTAGTACATTCCAGCGAATGTGAATAGATGAGCTGGATTCTAACATCCGTGGAATCATCCAATCAGAGGTCAATGATGTAATCCTACTGTCAAATGTGAGGAGGCCTGCCATTGAGGCATGCAGGTCCCAAAGTACTAACTGGTTTCTAAGCCTAATTCCCAGATAATGTGCTGAAGTCGACAGGAATAGGCTTGTCGAAGGAGGGCCTTGATGTATCCCCCATCAATGACATGAAACAAACATGGAGATGTAATTGGAAGATCAAATGGACATGGACTAACACAGGTTTTGAGGCAAGATATTTGGGATGGTTGACTCTAGAGGCAGATACTTCCCTTGAACATTGAGGCACAAAGAAGAAAATGACATGGACCAAAACTTGATGATGCAGTGGATGCTGTGACTTACATCGGGTGATCCAAAGGAGTGAAAGAAACTCAAAGGATTGGCTCAGTGCAGAGGTTCAGTGGGTTATAATGCATGCATATGACAAAGTGTCGTGCTCAAGGGCAACTCTAAGAATTGCTTAATAATGTCCTCAAGAGACTGCTTGGCTTGCTTCTTTCAATTTTTCCCCCATCTAGATAGACAAGTACCTCTTTTTGATTTAATGAGCTCGAGGAGGGTAACACATGCTCGATATAACTTACCTTCGGTAAGTTCCTCTTCCTTTGTTTAACGAACCGGAAGAAGTAAAGGTTCGATCCCGTATGGGCTTGTCGATGTGTGATTTAACGAGTCCAAAGATAGAAAACGTGAAGGTTTTTCAGGATTATAGAGTTTGGAAAAACACTTAAAAGAGAACTCTCTCAGTTCTTTTTTCGTACAGTAGTCCAACGAGACCAAAAAAGAGATAAACTATCACTCGAAAGATGCCCTTTTAAACCTTTTAACGAGTGTGAAAGGAAGCAAGGTCACTCGACGATCTTTTCATATTTAGAGAGTCTGAAAAGAGTTTAAAGATGACTTCAGGGGGTTCCTTTTTTGTGTATCCATACAGGTTTGAAAAAGAGATAAAAGTATACCCGGTTGCATTCTCATGTATTTACGAGCACGAGAAAGAAAAAAGACTAAGCTCAGTATGCCCCCAGCTTGAAAGCTAGTGACTTAACTCCAGAATGATCATCAAAGGCTGGAGACATGCCCCCCAAGATTCAATTCATTCACCGACTTTGAGGTTGTCACCAATTTCTGTGCTATATGGAGAAAAAGGATACAGGTGGATGAAATGAAGGTTAAAAAATGAGACCAAATGAAAGACTCGACTCGACATCTACGAGATCTGGCGAAAGACTCAACTTTAAGGGAGAGGTGATTATTTCATTTTTTAACGAGATTAACATAGGAAAATAACTATGCTCAAGGTTCCGGGTTCGATCCCCAGATTGTTGTTTCATTTTTTAACAAGTTTTCTATAGAGAAGAAAACTATGCTCAAAGACTCTATTTCATTTTTTAACGAGCTTGCCACAGAGAAGAGAAACTATGCTCATGGCCTCTATTTCATTTTTTAACGAGCTTGCCACAGAGAAGAGAAACTATGCTCGTGGTTGCTTCTTGATCATGGCTTCCAAGAGGATAATGCTCTGGAAGGACACCATGGCAAGGGACAAAAATCGGTCACGGCTTCTAAGAGATCTTCATTGGATGGAAGATGATCACTTGAGAAGAAACACATGTCGAGGGTTGTGATAGGGGTAAGGAGATCA
>ML791908.1:143046-156069 GCA_009831015.1 Picea engelmannii
GCCTAAAGCCGACATAAATAAAATAACATTACTAATCTAAATTACAACTAATGGCCTAAAGCCGACATAAATAAAATAACATTACTAATCTAATATGCCCCAATTAAGTGGTAATGAGCCAATATTAGGGCTTAACAAAATGTACAATCGATGATGCTAGGGTGATCACTATTGCAATGTGTTAAAAGCAATGCCATTCAAACAATTAATGAAAACTATGGTAAATTGACTCAAATATTTGCACAAGTACTAGTGTTTGCATGGTTTTCAAATCAAAACAATGTTTCAAATATAGCACCAAAAATTCGATCATAAAACGTATGCTTTGTATGAAACCATTGAATCAAGGGTCTAATCACCATGTTAATGCGTTGTTATGAAACCATTGAATTCGATCAAAAAGAAATAGAACATCAAACCACCATTAAATCAAGGACTTAATCACAATCATTAGAATATCATCACAGTCTCATAAAAATAAAATCATATTAACAACAAAAAAATGCCAAATGAGTAAAGGTTTTGGTGTCTTGCAAACTGTGTGACCATAATTGAATTGGAAATGCAATGAACACATAGACAAGAGTAACCATAATAATTCAGTGATGATTTTCATGCCATTGACGTGACTTCGAAATCAAAGTTTTCATGCTTGCAGTCATGAAAATGAGAACAAAGGCAGGTGTGCGAATGCGCAAGACAATCATGTCGTTTTATCCAAAAGATTGCGATGAGAATCAAGGGTTCCAAAGCACTTGTGTAGGCAACTTATAAAGATAGGATAAAAATGCGAAATGGCTGCCAACACATTTATATTGTATATTGTGCATTCATATGTAGTTATGGGTTGTGTTCACTCTTCCAACCATACTTTTGAGTTGTGGTTTGACATTGAGGACTTGCAGACTAGTTTCAACATGGCCTTGGGAAGTTGTGAAATCTTCCTTAGCTATCTTTACTACCCTTGAGATTTTTCTATGTAGTTGTCATGTCTAAATTTCACACTTTCACTTAGATTGTATTTTAAGCCAAATCAATGATGAAATGATGATGATGGTGTACTTGGTTTTGAGTTGAGTTTGTTCCCTACTATTTGTGCATTTTAAAAGTTGTCGATTTACAGCTTTGTGTGGTGGAACTGTAAATGCTAGTTTTCCATTAAGTGTTTCTTTGTATTCTTGGTATGTTGAAAATGACTAGTTTCTTTTGGTTGTAGGTTATGAGAGTCATAGTTGGGTTTTTGGTGACTTGTTTCCACTTGATTATTGTAGCATGACATTGAAACATATCTTTTAAGTATCTATTTGGGGGGTCAATGCCATATATGGGTTTAGATGGGAAAAACATACATTAGGGGTTGTGTTTGAGTTATTTTACATTTCAGATGGGTGGTTAACATGAGGTGATTTTTATTAGTGGTTGGGATACACCGTGCATTTAGTGTACCTTTATTTAGTTTTAGATTAATATTGATTTGGTTTTAGTTGGGATGATTTTCTTAGGGGCATCAACATCGGGATTAGATACCTTGGTGGTTGTGCAATATTTTTGGGAATGATGGATTGTTTCTAGAATATGTGAATAGAGATGATAACTAGAATTTTGAGCAATGAGTTAACAGTTGGTTGTGCACAGCTTCAGGTGCATTTGGACAATCCTGGTGATGATTGGATGTGAGACTACAATATGCCCTGAAGTTAGAGCTTAGCAAGATGAGTATATTCTCAAGTGTGAACTATTTTAGTGGTCATGATTTGGACTCCAAATTGACCTTATCTTTTTTAGTTGATTGAAGGATGAGTTGGTAGATAGAGGTGGGAGCTTGTTGGCCTTTGGTTGCATCGATTAGATAGGTTGCTCAATTTTGAAATAATAAAATAATCACTTAGTAGGATAGTGGGACTTAATGGAATATTGGGTTGTTAATGCACTTATGAGCTAGTTTTATCACTTGAGTGATAGGGTAGTTTAGAGTAATTAATGCCTAAGTTAATGGAATGTAATTACTTTATTGTCAACACTAATCTAGGAGGACTTATAGAAGATAGATTGAGTCCAGGGGTATAGGGAGATAATGTAGTATTCATTGTCATCATTGTATCTGATTGGAGAGTGCATAGAAACATTTAAGAGCTCACAGAGTATTTTCTCCCTTTCCCACCATGGCTAAGGGAAGTGCTTGTAAAAGTTAAGTTTTGATGTGAATGATAAAGCATATCCGATGCTATGTTTTTCATTAATTGTCATTGCATTTTTGCACTTTGTTTAGGTTTGTGTTTGGTAGTTTTTAAGTTATCAATATACTATTCCTTAACCCTAAAAATTGAAATAAAACCATGTATATAAAGAACATAATTGCAAAATAGAAAAAAATAAGAGATAATAAGATGAAATCTATAAAATATACCCTTATGTATTGATAATGCAAAGAAGGAAAATAATGTTCACTTGCCTCTCAAGATTTGAGAATGTTATTTTCTTTGCAGTAGAAATTCAGTTAACCGTTTGGCTAGTTGAGGATGACCGACTAGGGGGGTGGATCGACTGACAATTAAGTCAAATCGACGGTTGATAGGTGGTTGAAAGGATGGCCCAAGTGGAGGTTTACTGGTACCTGACTGGATTTCAAAAGCGAAACATAATAGATATCAATTGGATGGTCAATTAGTATCCTACTGGTAGTCAACTAGTTTGTAGCTAACTAGTGATCGACTGGTAGTTGAAACCTGTAACAGAATATCGAGATTCATAGGATCACAACCAATCATCTTCATGGATTTGTAACTATTTTTTAAGACATAAAATAGGGTTTTACATGTTGTATATTCCTATAAATAATGCATCATGTGTCACTACTGATTAAAAATAAGCTTATGCCTTGTTATAGAGAGTCAGGAGTCTATAATCATCATGAAGATGTAATCCAAATGGTTCTAGTGTTGTTATTTTGGTCAATCAAGAGAGTGGGATGATGAATTGTGTCTTAGGTGTGGAAAAGGTTTAGTCATGTAACTCTTTATTCACTAAATTAATAAGACAAAAAATAAGCAGGAGTCGCTCAAGCATTGTTGGTTTTCTCGGTTAACAGTTTACAGGGTAAATCTCTATGTAGTGACGTGTTTTCCATTGACTACTCTTTGTTTTTATGTCTTCTCTCTCTTGTTTGGTTTAGTGTTTATTTACATTAAGGTGGGGAAACCTTTCACTACATAAAGATACAAATGCATAATACAAGACAAACATTCCATAGCTTCATATCTCTTTAAATATATTTTCAATAGAAAAAACCCTAACTACTCGTGGTCTCATCATTAATGGGTACCGACTACCTAGTGGGCCTTATAAAGTGGACCCTTTTACATTAAATAATTATCCACTAGTATACATTGGTACTTATTCAAAGAGGATGGACAAAAAGAACATCTGACTAACTCCTACATAGCCTAAAGTAAGGAGGTTAGGGTAGGACCCTAACATGTCCTCCCCCTTTGAAAGTAGGTTTGTCCTCAAGGATAAATATGAGAAAATTGTTGCATGATCGTGGCTAGTATCCATGTGGCATTTTTGGGTGGCATGCATTTCCACTAGATTAGTACTTCATTACTCATGCACTGGCACAATTGACACAATTTGGTATCCAATACTGCTTTTAACTGAAGCCAAATTGAGCCTTCTTCATCAATTTTTTGTAAGATGGTTTGTACCTTGCACTTCAATCCCATGACCTTCTTTAGACAAGACAAATTAAATATTGGATGGATCTTAGAGTGGGATGGAAGAGCTAGTTTGTATGCCACATGTCTAATGTGTTGGATGATCTCATAGGGTCCATAGAACTTGGGTACTATTTTATGAGGTGTTTTGTCTTTGAGTGATGTTTGTTTATAGGGTTGAAGGTGAAGAAACACTTGATCCCCTGATGAAAAAGAATTTTCGGAGTGATTCTATTCCATTTTTGGCTTCATTATATTTTGATCCATAACCAAATTGTCCTTTAGTATGCAGAGAATGGCTTATCTAGTGTTGAGTGTGTGATCCACTTCCTGAACCTTGGAAGTGCCTCGTAAATATGAAGTGACTAAAAATAGTTTTTGGCCATAAACAACTTCATATGGGGTTATTTTGGTAACTCTATGACAAGAGATATTGTACGACCATTCTGCGAGGGGAAGCCATTGTGTCCATTGGTGTGGTTGTTTTTGAGGTAAAACATCTCAAAAAAGTTTCTAGGCACTCATTAACCACTTTAGTTTGACCATATGTTTGGAGGTGATATGTAGTGCTCATTTTTAGTTGGGTACCTTGTAGCTTAAACAACTCCTGCTAAAATTTTCTAGTGAAGGTAGGGTTCCAATTAGAGACAATGGAAGTTGGAATTCCATGTAACTTAAAAATTTGATCAAGGAAGAATTGGGCAACTAGCAGGGGGGTAAATGGATGTGGTAAGACACAAACATGAGTATGTTTAAAGAGATGATTGATTACCACCATGATCATAGATTATTTCCCACCTTGAGAAGTCCCACTCTAAAATTGTTATGATCCAAATGCTTAGAAATATCATAAAACAACAGAAGTACACACCATGTACAAAATGTCAATGTGGAGCACAACTCCAATATAGGTGAGTTACACAATAACTCCTTAAAGAATAGGGGAAACCCCTCCAAATAACTAAATACCATTCATACTTCACAATTCCCATCTCAATAATGAATACATGATCTTTTATATATAGTTATTAACACTTGCACATGAGGCCCCTTTATCACTAGGCCGACCCTATTACATATGTATTTACACATTACATGTACATTTAGGCCCATTTATGCCCCCCCTTGGAGTCATATCATATACATTTAGTCATATATATTCCCACCTTGGGTCATAACATAGTACCCTCCAAAAATCTTTGTCCTCAAAGATTTTCATTTAAAGTCTTCACATGTGATGGGACCAAGTAATATGATTTTTTTATGTTCCTGATTTCTTCATTCCATTGTTAATGATCTATCCATCCAAAATCAATTATTTTCTATCTTAATCCTTGGTGTCTAGTTGTTGCATAATTATCTTTCCTTTGATTCCATGTATTTTGTTTTAAGCTTCTCCAATTTGTAGTCGTTGTTGGTCTCTGATAATAGCTTGTTGAAGAATATTTTGGTGATGCCTTGTTCCATGAATATTGACAAGTATTCCATCTTCTTCCTTCATAATGTTGATACCATCCTTCTTGTATTACTTGAAATGTTTCTTGGTAATGAGTGTGTCGATATGGTTTCACATTTGATGGTCTTCCTTCACTCTACACATGCGTTTCATCTATCTTCTTTTTAGCGACAATGGCGTCCTCAATCATCTTCATCTCCTGTAAATTTATTTATTTCGATTGATTCTTAATTGAGGTCTAATCCCAACCCTCAAATCAAAACCTCAATATATTAAGGATAAAGATCTCAAATATTTGTAATAATTTTTCCAATATGCTCTTCTATGTGTTATATTTGCAATGGATTTTGAATCAACTCAATCAGACATTCCAATCAAAATTTATGATAGTTTTAAGTGAACATACCTTTGAAACCCTAATTTGGAGTATGTCTTTCTAGCCAACCTTGCTTATGATGTATATATGCAATTTTGACCCTTCTCAGTCTAAAATTGTGACCTGTAGTACTCTTGAATTTATTCTCTACAATTCGATAGGTGTGACCAAAATTGGATGTGTCAAGTGGAAGTTATGGAAACTTCTCCACACCTTGCATATTTTTGGCCTTTCCAGGATATCTCACTTGTATAGCGTTCCCCACACATAATAATTGATAAAAGATTATGAAAATTGTACCCAAAATACTAAATCCTATCGAATATCCAATGCAACTAGTCTCCCTCAATTTGGATACTCTAGGAAGAAGTTATGTCTGTTTTACCCAGAACACCTGTTTGAGACTAGTCAACTACCCTATCTTACACAAGGCGTATATACAAAATTAGGATGAATCAAAAGATGAAATTTTTAGCATAGATACCTTGATAATTTATGCGAATATCCTCTAGGATTCATGGTCTCAAACATCACATAAATTGTTTTATAGAGAAAATTCCACGATGACTAAATTCAAGATGATTCCAGAACCCTATCTTAAACAAGATATATCTCCGAACTTGTAAGGCCTAAGGAGCTGAAATTTGAACCCCATCTACCTTGATCCATCTATTAGATATCCTCCAAGGGTTTCCTTCTAAGACATCTTAGAAAAATATTTATAGTGAAAATTCCAAGGTGTCTCAGATGCAGCAGTGAAACCCCAAGACCTTGAGCTCCGATACCAAATGTAATGATTCAAATGTTTACAAGTATCATAAAATAACATATGTACACACCATGTACATAATGTCAATGTGGGGCACAACTACAATATATATATATATATATATATATATATATATATATATAAGTTACACAATAACTCCTTAAATAATAGGGGAACCACCTCCAAATAACCAAATACCATTCATACTTCACAATTCCCATCTCAATAATGAATACACAATCTCTTATATATAACTATTCACACTTGCACATGAGGCCCCTTTATCACTAGGCCGACTGTATTAAACATGAATTTACACATTACATGTACATTTATGCCCATATATTCCCCCCCTTGGGGTCATATCATATACATTTAGCCATATATATGCCCCCCTTGGGTCATAACAAAAATCTATAGTGATGTCAACCCATATGTGTGTTGGGATCGGTAGAAGTTGCAATGCTTCTGGTATCTTTAATATCTGCTCGTTGTTTCTTTAGTAGGTGTTATAGGTTGCCACAAAATCCTGGATGTCATCTTTCATGTCTTCCCAAAAGAATGTGCACTTAGTTTTTTCATATGTTTTATGAAATCTAAAGTGACCTGTTGTAGGTGATGAATGGAATTTCTCTAAGGTTATTTATTTTAAGGAAGAGTTATTTACTATAACAATGCATCATTTATATCACAATGTATCTAGCTACCATGTATACCCTTTAGGAGGGTTAGAATCTTCCCGATGCCTATGGATGAGTTGAAATATAGTGTCATTTACAAACCATTCTTGATGGGCTTCCTTAAGTCAACCTAGAATGGGTAAAGATAAGGAAAATATGGATCCATCCTCAAATTTATAGGATAAGGAATCAACTACCACATTGTCCTTACCCTTCTTATAATTCAACTTATAACCATACCCTAGTAGCTTGGTGACCCACTGGTGTTGCTTTGGTGAGGATAACCTTCATTCAAGAAAGTACTTGAGATTATGATGATGAGTCTTGATATGGAAATCCCCCCCTATGAGATATGGACACCAAGTCTCTACTATATGCAGGATGGCCATCATCTCTTTCTCATATGTGGATTTGCCGAAAATTTGGTTACATAAACACTTACTGGTGAATGACAAAGTGAACCCTTCTTGTATCAATACCACTCCAAGACCTTTTCCCAAGGCATCAAATTCCAAGACAACAGTCTTAGTAAAATATGGCACTAATAATGCTAGAGTCATGCACATGGAATCCTTTAAAGATGAGAGGGCATGTTCAATGAGCTCACTTCAAACAAATGCATTCTTTTTTAGTAGCGAGCTTAAGGGGATTTTTTTTTCCATATTTTTTCACAAACTTCTTGTGGTCTATAAGTCCTAAGAATCCATATAAACTCTTCATGGTTTTGGGACAAGGCCAATCTTTCATACCTGCGACTTTCTTGGGATAAACTGATACTCCCTCCTAACTTACAATGTGACCCAATTATTAAACCTTTGAAGCCCCAAAATCACATTTGGAGCATTTTTACAAATAGTTGGTTGTCTTGTAGGAGTTGGAAGGCTCTATCAACATGCTCTATGTGGTATTCCCATGTTTTATTATAGATCGAAATATCATAAAAAAATATTAGCATAAAATTACATAAGAATGTTCAAAATATCTTATTCACGAGGCTCTAGAAGGTCGATGGAGCATTACAAATTCCAAAAGGCATCACTAAAAACTCATAATGATATTCATGTATACAAAAAGTAGTCTTAGGGATGTCTGACTCTTTCATCCTAATTTGGTGGTAGTTAGAACAAAGGTCAAGTTTAGTGAAAAAATTGGCTCCATGAAGTTTATCCAAAAGGTAATTAATAACTGGGATAGGAAATTTGTCCTTGACAATCAACTTATTGAGTTTAGTAATGCAGATGGAACTTTGTATCTTTCCAAGAACCATAGTGTAAAGTTGAAACAAGGTTAGGAGCATGATCTAACAACTATGCAAAGTTTATGGTTCCAACATTTATGTTAAAATGTGTTCAGGTAAAAAACAATATGTATTTAAGAGATATATTTGATGAATAAAAGGGATAAGCCTAGTTATAAATTGAATAAAAGGGACAAGCCAACTACAACACATCACTCTGAAGCTTATTAAAAAACAATAAAACAACAATATCTTCTTTTGAATCTATTTCTTTTACTCATATTTATAAAAAGGTGAATGTGGAAATTGATTCAATATCAAAAGAAGCACCCCCCCGGATGGGGTGCTATTGCGACACACATGGTGCGACGCGGAGGAGAGGCACGGCCAGCGAGGCATAGAGCCATGTGACGGGCTCGTGCCATCGTCTGCCACCCCGAACCAACATTAAATTTCCATTACCATGGCGCGGGTGACAATTAAACAACTCCCTTTTCCCCTCAAGCTTCATTTCATGGCCGGGTTATCTATGCATGTCGTCTGTCTCTGCGCATGCTTCAATTGGCAGCCCCCTTTGCAGCCTCCATCTGATCTAACTGGGATTTGCATGCTCATCACAGCCCTGGTTCGGCTTCAGGCTTTCTTCCACTCCTTGGTGCACCTGGCGTCCTTTATTCGCTACACGACGAGACTCATGTCACACCCTCGAGGGCGCCCGCGCAGAGGCTCCCCATGGAAACCTCGTCGGCCCTTTGTATCGCCCCCTGCTTCGCCTTCCTCCTGCTCCTCTCCTTCCATTCATCCTGAGCCAATTCTTCCTTCACCCCCCCGCTATAGCTGTTTCGCAATTTGATAGCCTTGCTATTATCCCTAGGCTGTTGTCTTCTTCCTCATGCCATCTTCCTGACCCCCCATTGTTTGGGCCTCCTCTTGCACCAATTCCTAACTCTACTGGGAAGAGTGTGGGAGAGCCTCCTCCGTGCAAGCCTCAGAACACCGAGAACCAGTCCCTGAACTCTTTCCTTGACACACAGCTACGGGAAAGCCTGACAATTCTCTTCGGCTTGGTCTTTGAACTCTGCCAGGGGATGGAGGATCTTCAATTCCATCTGCTGGCCATAGATGGGAAGGTAGCAGTCCTTCTCCAGCTCCTTACCTCTCTTCACGAGGCTTTCCCCTCGGACCCCGCAGGTGTGGCTTCGGTAGAGGAACCCAGTGGTGCGACCAACGAGGGGAATGCCCAGGCGCAACGTTCAACAAGAAATGAGTAGGACCAATTCATGCACGAGGATATGACAAAGGAGGTGGACACAACATGTTGCGCGTTGCAAGATACCTCGCTAGTTGTCGACAAGACCGAGGGAAGCGTGGATGCGTGGAAGCAGTGGGCTGATCAAGTGACATATGTCGAGGAGGAGCCGTGGTCCGAGGCTGTCCACGTCACCTGGCCAGGTTATCCGCCAAATGTCTGAGGTCATGAGGGCACTTCAAGTTTCATTAGTTTCTCTACTTTTTAGTTGCTGTCCAGTTAGTTTCAAACAATTTACTTAGACTATTACACTACTTATGTTTGACTTCCATGCTAGCTGGACTGGTTTCCCCTCTGTTGGGGCAGTCCAGTAACTACAACAAGAATCTTCTTTGTATTTTGTATCTCTTTTTGGTCTAGGAAGACCCTTTATATATAGTACTACTAACTTACAAAAAAAAATATCGAAAGAACCACAAGAAGTCACAAGAAGTCACCGAAGGCATCCCAATCTTATAGATATGACATTATTAAATTTTGAAATTAGATTATGATGGGGTGTATCACTTAAAAGCTATTATCAAATTTTGCAACCACTATCTTTCTTTCTAGATCTTGGAAAAGTCTTATTTTAATGAAAACAAAATATTTTTCTTTATATAGAAATACAAGGTCTTCCTACACTTTTTATGATTAGAGTAAAAATAAGTGTAAAAAATGTTTTAATTTATTTTATTTTGTTATGAAAATGTTTATTTGTTTGTTTATTTTTTTTATTTTTTTTATAAGTTTGATGGAATAATCATATTTATTTTTAAACATTATAAGTGTAAAAGTTTGATGGAATAATCAGGTTTATTTTTAAATATTAAAAGTGTAAAAAATATTTTAATTTATTTTATTTTGTTACGAAAATGAAGAATGTTTTTAAAAAGTTTGATGGATTAATCATGTTTATTTTTAAATTTTATAAGTGTAAAAATTTAACGAAATAATCAAGTTTATTTTTAAATATTAGAAATATAAAAATACATAAGAAATATATATATATATATATATATATTATTTATTTATTTATTTTCTATAATTATATATATATTTTATAATCATATAAATATATATTGATAAATGCAAATTTAATAGTTTTAGTCTAAAATTTTTATGTTTTATTTTTTTAAGTAATATTTTTAAAGAATAATTGTAAAAGAAATTGTTGGATCTAGAGATTTAAGTGATTAATTCTATATAATCTAAATACTTTAAAGTTTTTAAATAAATTAAATTTATTTTTACAATAAAAAATATAATTAAAATTGCAATTTCATAATTACATCGCCAATTTTTTTTTTAACAACTTCATTCTAATATATCATGATAACCTTTTTTTTTTAATAAAATATAATAAGACTATCCATTTTTTTTTAAATAAAAAAGGAGTAGTACCTGCTATATTAGATTAGCACAAAACTTTGACAAAATATATAGTGGCATGGCTAAAGTCACCAAAAATGCTGCCGGTATCTGGAAACCAGCATAAGTGGTGAGAAAATAGCAGTTATACAATAATACATAAAGGAAAGTAGCATCTGTCTTGCCCGGAGGAAACCAGGACAGATGCTTATGGTCCAGATGAACATAAAACGGTTACACAATAAAGCTAAAAACCAGAAAATTATAAAAACCTAGGCCCCCGGTGACCTGTCGCCTTCGCCAGTCTGCCAAGTGGTCCCCGCCGGAATGGAAAAGGCCTGCACGCACAGGGGGCACTTCCGCTGAGCTGGAGCTCCGGAGAACGCGTCGAGGAGCAGGTCCATGCGCTGACCCATGAGGAGGGCCCTATGTTCCGGGTCCAACAAGTGGCCTTGGAGCTCGAACACCAAAGCCAGGTGCTCGTCGCTGAGGAGAGAGCCATGCATTCCGCCACCCAAGCCACTAGGGGGAGCAATCCTCAATTCCATTGCCTCACCAATGCCAACCGCGAGCTCCCTCTGCGCCACTTCAACCTCTGCATCCACAGTCTTCTTGGCACCAACTGCTTGCAAGTCGCCTGGCCAGGGAATTTCTTCGACAATGCAGCCGGGGAAGTCATCTTCCCTAGCCAAAACGCATTTGGTACCCTCCCAGCTGGTCGTCTCCATGGCGCGGGGCTTCTCAACACTCGGCAGGTCCCCCAAAAACGGGTCCTCCTCCATGACGCAGGTGGGAAACACATCCTCGGTCTCGGCCTCCTTCTTGTCACTCGGCTTAAATGCAGTGTCTTCCCTGCTACAACCAGCTCTCGGTTCTGCAATAGTGTCGAGCAACGCCCGTCTCTCAGCCCGAGCCTTCTTCCGAAGAATGGAGGATGCCAAAGCCAGAGCGCGTTCTAATTTCATCGCCGCTGCGCCTTATGGGCGTCCCAGGCTGAACCCCGGCGAGGCTTGCCTCGCTTTCTAGCCATTGTATCTGGGGGGTGAATGCAAGTGCCAAGCAGTTGCAGTGCTAAGCTATAAGTCCAGGATGAGAGCGGTAGCAGGTGCGAAGCGCGAGCAGACCGACTCTGTCGTGGCACACACAAAGACAAATAGCCCTGGAAATCCTTATCAGAGTGCAAAGAAAAAGTGGTGAACGTCCAAGCGAAGAGCGTAGCCAAAGCAGGAGCATTCCCGCTCTGCCTGGGCTCATAAGAAAACACATAACTAGACACCAGAGTCATCTGTCCTCCCATATCCTGTTTCAATCTGAGTGCGCAGGGGGTGTAAATGGTCGCGCGAGGGAGGAGTCCCTCCGTCGTATGGCCTCTGCTATGGCTGTCCACCATCGTAAATGCTGATGTGTGGGTGGCGGCCATCGACAATTAAACCCAAGCTTAGTGCTAATCCTGGTGTCACCACCACAGTGCCGCGTGTCACCCCATCCGAGGATAATAAGACTATCCATTACTTTAAAGCAAAGAGATCAAATCTATCAATTCAAATTCATTTACTTATTAGAAAGTAAATTCTCTTCGAATAGTATCCCTGAGAAATAATGTAAGGCCAACATATTTATTATGCTAATAAAAATTATAATAATGAAACGAACTCTAAAGAATGTTTCACTCGAATTGAGAAACAATATTCTAATGGATTAGATATTGCAAAATATATAAATTTAAATTAAACAATTTATCCTATTTTGTAGTAATTTTATGGGGAGGTGAAATTTTGTGAATCGTCATATAAAAATTAGAGATGGATCGATTTTTTGAGAAATTAACCCATCTTACTAATGTTTTTAAATTTTGCAATTGTTTTTGGAATTTTAATTGATTTGTGGTAGAAAAGATGGTTTGTTTACTACAAAATTAATTTAGTAGATTGAATGAATTAATTTAGTAGATTGAATGTGAATGTAAAAAAATATTTTCAATGTAAAATAACATAGTCATTTAGAAATTAATATGGATGGATGTTATATATATATATATATATATATATATATATAAACTTTTTATATTTTTGGATTTTTTTTAGTAATTTTTTTCAATTTGATTTATATAATTGGATTCCGATAAAAAAAAAA
>ML791908.1:175834-187019 GCA_009831015.1 Picea engelmannii
GATACACAAGCTCTCGGAGGGATACCTCCACTCCACACCCACCGCTCAATGATGAAAATCATTACATGGAACATCCGAGGACTGAATGGTAGATCCAAGCAACGGATACTACGAGAATGCATCATAGCAGAGAGACCAGATATGCTGCTACTCCAGGAGACTAAATGTCGAGGAACAGAAGTTGAAGCAATCTCTAAGCGCGTATGGCGGGAATGTAACTCCATCACAATCGACTCCATGGGAGCCTCAGGTGGTTTGGCCATCCTATGGAACCCTTCAAGCATAACTATCAGCAAGCCTTTTACAACTATAGGCACCATCTCGGCTCACTTTGAGGTGATGGGCACGAACCAGGAAGGTGCCATCACGAATGCGTATGGGCCACAAAGCAGCCAGGACAAAGACAAATTCATGCAGAGACTAGAGCTGATCAAGAATCTGGTAGCAACCCCGAACTAGATCTTGGGAGGCGACTTCAACATGATCCTGACCCTAGAAGAAAAAACTGGAGGCATCAAGAGGCTGGAGTGAGACAACGGTAAGTTCAAAACCCTCATTGATCATTTAAAATTAGTAGATATTGAAAATAGCAATGGCATCTTCACCTGGTCCAATCGTAGATCAGGCACCCAGGACATTGCTTGTTGACTGGATTGCTTCTTAGTCACAGAGGAAATAATGGAATCAGGCTCTCATCTGGAGAGCCACATTCTACCAAAAGCAGGCTCAGATCACTGGCCCCTGGCTCTGCAATTTGAACTAGGGGAACCCCCCAAATACAAGCCCTTTCGCTTTGAGAAATTTTGGTTAATGCACCCGTACTTCAAGAGACTAGCCGCCTCCTGGTGGGAACAGACAGAAATTGACCATGGCACCTGCATGTATAAGATCCAACAACGATTAAAGAACTTCAAGCAACAGCTAAAGCTCTGGAACAAGGATTGCTTTGGAAATATATTTCAGAATATAAAGGCCATAGAAAACAGGCTGGAGGAGATTCAAAAAATCTTCATCTCAGGAGCACGAACCACTGAATTAATGGCAGAGGAGGAGCAACTTCAGACGCAACTAGAGGAAAGGCGGAAGCAGGAGGAAATCTTATGGAAGCAGAAGTCCAGGGTACAGTGGCTCAAGGAAGGAGAGAAAAATACGAAATTCTTTCACAGAGCCATGGTGCACAGACGGCATGTCAATAGGATCACGCACCTGGAAGACGGGCAAGGCAACCTAATCAGGGAGCATTCCAAAATAGAGGAGGAACTGCTCGGGTACTACGAGGAACTTATAACTGAACCGCAGCAAGACAGAACAGAGGCAATCAGTAAAGTAACAAGCCACATACCTACCCTTGTCACACCAGAACAAAATGCAGCCCTGACCCGACCCATTACTCAATAAGAAGTCGACCAGGCAGTAAAAACTATGCCATCAGGGAAAGCTCCAGGACCAGACGGGTTCATCGTGGATTTTTTCCACCATTGTTGGGACCTAGTCAGGACAGACGTGTGGGAAGTAGTTGAAGAATCAAGAGCCTCAGGCCTAGTACTACCAGCCCTCAGTGCCACCTTCCTCACACTTATTCCGAAGGAAGAACGAGTCACCAACCCCAAACAGTTCAGACCCATTGCCTTGTGCAACATCATTTACAAAGTTATAACTAAGGTCATAGCTACCAGACTCAAGCCCATCCTGCCATTCCTCATCTCCAAGGAGCAATCAGGATATGTAGAGGGAAGGCAAATTATGGACAGCGTCATCCTAGCTCATGAGATCATACACTCCCTCAAGACTTCAAGAACTTCAGGCATGCTTATCAAGCTGGACCTCTCGAAAGCCTTCGATCGGGTTAGCTGGCACTATATCAAAGCTGTCCTTGTCTCCTTTGGATTTGACAACACTTGGATAAGGTGGGTCTTGCAACTCACCTCTTCCGCCTTCTTTTCCATCCTAGTAAATGGCGTACCTTCAAAGCCTTTCTCACCCTCAAGAGGCATACGTCAGGAGGACCCCCTTTCTCCCTTTCTGTTCATCCTCATTGCGGAAGGTCTGGGACGATATATCAAAGCAACAATAAATGAAGGCTCCCTCAAAGGCCTGCCTCTGCACAACATTCACGCTGCACCCTCTCATAGTCAGTTTGTAGACGACACTCTTCTCTTGAACTCTCCCACCGTCCAGGAAGCAGTCAAATTAAACTCCATCCTCTCAGACTTCACCGAAGCCTAGAGCATGTCTCTCAACTTGGACAAGTCCAAACTCTACTTCTTCAACACCCCGCCCCCTGTCCAGCGACACATTTCTAGACTTCTGGGAATACCCAGGAGCTCCCTTCCATCCAATTACCTCGGGATCCCTCTCAGTGGAGCGGCGGCCTCCTCCATCTCTTGGGACAGCCTCCTCCTTTCCATTGCGAACAGACTACGCAATTGGACTTTCAGACCTCTCAACATAGCCTCTAGGTTGGTTCTCCTCAAGTCTGTCTTACAAGCGCTGCCCACCTATCTCTTTACAGCGCTGGCGGCTCCTAAAAAAGTCATCAGAGCCATTAAAGCCTTGCAGCGAAACTTTCTTTGGAGCGGCCACCAACCAAACAAGAAATGGGCGCTAGTCAACTGGGACAAACTTTGCATGCCAAAAATGCAAGGAGGACTGGGACTCAGAGACCCAGGAAAACTCAATCAAGTAATGGGAGCCAAAATCTGGTGGCGATGGCTGAAGAATCCGACAGCAGCCTGGGCACAATTATGGAGAAGAAAGTACGCCCCACTTACGACATAAGATCAACTAATCCGGCACAATGAACACATACAAGGCTCCAATATTTGGAACACAGCCTGGCAAAATCGTACTCTAGTGCAAAACCACGCCTTCTGGGAACTAAGAGACGGACGGAGCGCTTGGTTCTGGAAGGACTCCTGGCAGCAACTCAAACCATTGGACACAATGCCAGAGCTTGCTGAGCTCAAGCATGCCACGCAACAGGACGCCCACCTAAAAGTAGAAGATCTTTGGATGCCGCACACAACTCAACAACGGTGGCGCCAATGGAAGACCTCCCACCGGGACCTTGGGATCCCAGACACCTTGGATCTGCAGCATTGGCATTCCCAAGAGGCCAGCTCAAAAATTCTCTATAGGGAGGGACCAGACATTCTGAGGTGGGGGTACACTACGGCTGGCACCTTCACCATCCAAGAAGCCTACTCGCTGTACGCTACTCATCCGGACGTCCGAAAGGAACACATTTGGATCAACATTTGGAATCCTGTTCTTTGGCCCAAAATCTCAACCTTTCTTTGGCTGGTAGCCCACAACAGAGCACTTACCTGGGACAACCTTCAAAAGAAAGGCTTCATCGGACCCTCAATTTGCATCCTTTGCTCTCAGCAGGAGAAAACCAAAGAGCATCTCTTCAATGGCTGTCACTACAGTCAAAGAATTTGGGACTATGGAACCCAAAGCATGCGTAAATCCAACCGAAACAGGAGCAACATCAACTCCACAATTGAAACCTGGGACAACATAGTTTATAGCAACCCAATTCTCAACCTCATTTGGACTCTGCTGCCGGGATTTGTCCTTTGGCAGATCTGGAAGGAACGAAACAAAAGAATTTTTCATTCTCTTTCCTCCCCTCCTGATGCTACCTGGGGAAAAATCCGAGCCCAGATTGCAGAGACAATCAAAACCAAATCCTGGACGAAAGAGGATTGGCAATGCACCCCAGCAGAGCAAAATATCTTGCAAAACTGGCAACCAATTTTAGGTAACCAACTGGCCACAGGGAAGCATAAAGTTCAGATCAACAGTCCTACCATTTGGACTCCCCCCCCCAGAACACTTCATCAAAGTAAACTTTGATGGAGCCTCCAAAGGAAACCCAGGACCAGCAGGATACGGGGCAGTGCTCAGGAACTCAGAAGGAGAAATTCTAGCGCTAGACACAGGATACATTAGAGATACAACCAACAATGTGGCCGAGCTAACAGGACTCCTGAGGGGACTCCAGACAACAATTGCCAAAGGTCATCAAAGGATAATCCTAGAGGGGGACTCACAAATCATTATCAGACTAGTCACCAGAATCCTCCACGGATGCAATCCTGACAGAATAACACCGAGCTGGAGACTTCATGGCCTACTTGCAGACTTGGGGCATCACCTGCAACCTCATCTCAGCATTACCACCTCGCACATAAAGAGAGAGGCAAATAAAGTGGCTGACAGACTAGCTAATGAAGCAATTGCAAAAGGCGAGGAACACTCAAGATGGAACGGCCCAGGATCACCATCTCCAGAACTCCTCACTTGTTGTCAAGCCTTAGCCAACAGTGATCTGCACTCCCTGGATGGGGTGGCACGAGGAGCAATACTGCCACGCGGATATGAACCAGGACGCGGACTTAATGCGTCGACTGGCCATCACACCACGGCCTTTAACCACGCATGAGTCTGCGCAGAGCCATTGAAGGGATGAGGCCCCTCGCGCGAGCGGAGGGTACCCCTCACTAGTGCATTTACGAGCAGCCATCAATGGCGTTTATCACGACAATGGTTATGGTTTTAGTGCTCATTAGTTTCGGAGATGCATTGTTTCGGGAGGCTTCCAGCTCCCAAGTAAATCAGTGCAGTGGCGATTCCTCTCCCGTCTCTTTACCACAGGAACAGAGCTCGACACCCTCGCCTCTCCACAAAAGCAACACGACAGGCACCAGAAGAATTGTGAATCCTCACTGCATCTTAGCCATGCCACGCATAAGGGGGAGACCACGTCGAGGAGCAGCATGGTATGCTGCAACGTCGAGGCGCAAACGGAAGGCACAGTTCGAGGCAGCTATGGCAATCGTGACCAGAAGGCGAAGGCACAGTTCGAGGCACAACACGAGACCACGTACGCCCCCCATGGCGTATGTGGAGGAGGACGTCCCAGATGAAGGACCACCCAGTCCGCCCGCTAAGGTTTTCAGTCCACCGGACAATTGGCAATCGACCACAGGTTTTGACCCCCACAGCACACAATAGCCAGCATGCGGAGTGTCCAACCCGGCAGCAGATAGCACAACAGAAACTCACTCCCCCTGTTATATTATAGAGGAAATTCCCCCTGAGCATAACATACAAGGGGAGACCACTGGAGGAGCGAGTCAGGAGAACAAACCAGCGACTGACGAGACCAACGCCAGCGAGGATACTGACAGCCACAACCAGCCATCAACAGCCAACTGGGGTTACCTCGACCTTGTGTTTGGGATCCGAGAAAAACTGGAGGACCTGGATTTCCGTCTAGGACGTATGGACCAGCGGCTTGACATGTTCTTTTCCGCCCACTCCAGAGCCTCTGCAAAGAAACAATGCCCAACATGCGCCAGACCATACTCCTTCCCGACGAGATGGAGACACTCCGACGTGTAGAGCAGGCGGATCGACACAGAGGTCACTCAAAGCTTTGGTGCTGCTGTTTCATTTCTTGTTTTAGGAAAGCTAGTTATCAGGTTCTCTCAAGGATAGATAGTAGTTTAAGTTACAAGTATGCTACTGTTAATTCTGTTAAGTCTGAACACTCTGCCTACAAAGTGACTTATGGACATGGATGCCCAGCTGTCCTGGTTTCCTGCACAGGCAGGACAGCTGGCATCATACCTTGTTTTGTATTTTGTTTATTTTGGATATGGTAATATAAAAGGTACTACCCTCTTTTTATTTAAATTTTTTATTTTTATTTTATTTTATATTTTTATATATAAATAATTAACCTTAGCCATTATAAGCATTGCACACTAGGGATTGTATTAGGGCCTAATATGGCCCACATGTGAAAAATAATGTCGTTGCCTTTAAATTTAATTCTTTACGGATTATTCATGATGCAAAGGGCCCTATAATATCAAATAGACTCACAAAGGGAATAGGAAAAACATTATTTAGTTAAGGATTTCTTAGGATTAATTGTGGAGGAAAAAAGATAGTTGTATATTAGTTGTTTAATAATACATATGTATTAACAAAATGATTTTGATTACATGATTACAAAAAATATGAGAATGAATATTAGTAATTGTAGAATTTACATAGAACATTAATGTCATAGGATGCATGCACATTATGTAAAATTAAAATTTTTAGGAAGGAAAGTGCCATATGTCCATGTTATATAATGACTTTATGTCAAATTTTATTGTTCCATAAAAAACTTGGTGGTGGTTGGGACTCCATAAACCAATTAATTAAATTCATCTTTTCCAAATCATTTGTCATTGTGTTTCATTTTGACAATATTTTTAAATAGTTTACACATACTCATTTTTTATGAAATTGTATGCATGATCTATTTCTATGGATTCAAAATATATATTTTTATATAGATGTAGTTATTTGATGAATTGCATACATTTATAGATATATTTTTATTAACTCCATATATATATATATTATTGTTTCGTATTATTTTGATATTTTTTAAAAAATACATGTCTATGTATTTGCAATAAAATTTTAACACAATCATTTTTAAAAATTTGACATTTTCACCTACAAACTTAAAAAACATATTGATTTTATTAACACCTTTATTAATTGTTGTATTATTACTATAAAGTGAGGTGCATTTTATAGTATAATATGACACTTGGCATAAGTCATCCCAATATAATAATTGAAAAAAAAAGAACATCCAAATATGGAAGATATTTGTATCTTCCCTACTCATAAATATAACAATTATAAATGTAATTATGAACAATTATTATAATGTTATCAATAAAATAAATGAGAAAATAACATTTCATAAATGTATTTTTTTGGTAAACATGTTTAATTAACATATAGTGTCTTGCTAGAAATTAAACAATTCACCTTGAAGATGAATTTCACATTATATGGCATTAATAGTTATAAGTTTTCACAATAACAATCCAAAGTAAATGATTTCATAAAACTAAAGTTAAGCATTATATGGAAACTCTAAATTCTAATGAGTGATACATCTTAAATTTAATTTAAAAATAGAGAAATCATTAGCGTATTTATTATACATTTTATAAATCGAACCAAAACAACATCAACAAGATTTGAAAAAACACAATATGCATGTGTGATATATTGTTTATAGCACACCAATGCGATTGAAAGTGCACTAGAGTGGTTGTTATGTAAATCTCCACCAAGAAACAATTTAATTGACAAATTACGTATGCAAACTTCCACAATTAAATTTTTGTAGAGGAAAAGACATAGGTCACTCTTTGGTGACTCATAATTTAGCACATGGACTTGATCCTTTCCCACTTCCTCAATGATCTGCATCACATCTCCTCCTGTACGGGTCACTCAAGTAAAGAAAATCTAAGTGAGATCTGATAGCTGAGAATGATTCTGACTGATCTAACATCTCTCATTCTTTCAGGATCCTCTAATTAGGCTGAACCTCATTCCTGAATCTGAGTCGTTTCGATGTTTCCTTCCTGAAGGCCTATCGGGAATTCCTTTCTCGGACCTTTAATATTGAATCTTGACTGTTGATTCCTATGGCTTCCCAAATAACCAAAAATGAACGTAGAACGTCGATTTACCTCATTTCTCAACCCCATGAAATGAATCTCGTCCATCGATCTAGTAACTTTGTCAAACTTTGAAAACATTAATATTTTTAAATTTTTAAATAATGAATTTGGGTTGTTAATCACAAGATCGGACACAATCTCGATCGTTGAGTCTCTAAAATCTTCCCCGCTCTACCGCGGCCATTAAAATTACGATTTTTTTCAATCTTCCAAGTTGAATTCCTCTTTGCAACTCCATATATCGAATCCATTAAGCCTATCAAACTATCTGAATCATTTAAACGAGGATTTTCTCATGAACTTGAGGATTTCACTCTAATGTTTCCACCATTCTCCCCAAAATGCGTACCAGTTGAATCTGTAACAACGAATCTACCTAATTCTCACCCATTCTGGCCCATACAAGTCTAGTGTTTCAACTAGAACTTTGATACCAATCTGTAACATACCCAACCACCCACAGGTTGGGCATGCTACCTCCAAAACTCACTTCTGAACCAATTTCGAACTCTGATAATAATTAATTTGAAAAATAAGAATGAAATACTCACATGCATTAATCAAGATCCATGGTACAACATGAAATAAACAAACAATGTGCCATGCAAAAAAAACAACCAGGAGAGAGGAAAACAAAAATACATCTCAGAGATAATTAAATACACAACATAAATTACATTGTACATAAAACACAGAGATAACTTATCTTTGCAAGTAAACATTCACCAACTGGCTACAGACCAAGGACGTTCTTCCAAACCATAGAAACTACTATTTATTTACTCTCAACAACAGGTCACCCCCGAGCCAGGGCTATGAATTTACAAGGACATGTACTAGGCCAAATCTAAAACACACAACAGTTGGCTAACTATCTCTTAGGTTTCCAAATCACACAACAAATCCGAATTTGCAGCTCTCTTTTGCCCTCATCCTGCACAACCCAAAGAAATAAAAACCTTTATTTTCCATGCAGTCCCTCAAGTTGTTCCATTTCTCTCCAGGTCTCTAGTGTTATTGGTCAGGAAATCTCCCTGCTAGAAACTCCAAGGATTCTTAGTTGTTGATAGTTATTTCCAAACTGCCATCAATCTCATGCATAGAGGCATCCATTCCCTCCTGGAATGATCAATAATATATTACAACCATATAGAAGTGGCTATCCTCCTCCATTCATTCATTTCCATTCTCCCTCCCCCCGCCTCCCCGAAGAGCACATGAATTCAGCAAGAGTGAAATGAGTAATGCTAAAATGAAATGATTAACATAACCCCTTTTCTCCATAAAATAAATTATGGTTAAATAAAATATAATAAAAGACTTAGCCCCTTTATCCCCCTCTCTCATGGAGTGATATCCCCCTATATCTTTTTCTTATTCATGTTGTATCCAGTGATGTATTTTATTATTTTGTGTAGATGTATTACATTTATAGGCACTTTTTCCCCTTTCCATCTTTACTGGTGTTATAACCCTAAAATGCACTACACAGGTTTACCTGGCATCAGGCCAACTCATGCCTCTTCCTAGCCAAAGCCATGCTGAACAAATCCTCAAAAAGCCACTTAAAACAAGCAACCCGTGCCCTAACTTCTCACTGGGCGCGGGCATCCGCTTGCTGTCCTTATACTGCACGCGGGCATTCGCGGGCTAACCCAAAACAACCCGCGGGTACCTAACAAAGCTAAAAATCAGGAAAGTTTCCGCTGGAACATAAGGCTTTTTGTCAGTTAACTAGAACTCCGAGCCATGCATGGCCGAGAGTTCGCCAAAAACCCTAGCTCCTTCTAGCCTATTAAAGGAGGGGTAGGGGTACTATTCAAGGCAGAAGAATCATAGCAAAGGAACTCTGCCAAATTGCCAAGCCAGTTCTGTCCAAACCTTCTAGCCTTGCCCTAAGCCTTAGAAGAAATACTTGCAGCAGCAGTTGGAGGACAGAAAGAAGAGGAAGAGCCCAGGATCAGGATCGAGGAACGGTGGCCAATCTCAGAAATCATTGTAAGTTGATTTGTATTGATGTTAATGAAAAAGATACTTTTCCCGTCCCGAAATACATGAATCTCATCTATGTTATCTGATTTATGTTTTATCTCCAGGGTTCGTCCAGAGTTGTCCAAAAAAACCCAAAACCGACATATCAATTCTTTACCAAGGTCGAGGAAGGTCTCACTCAAGATGCAGAGAGGATCATAAAGACCATAAGGTCTTGTGATGAGGATGAAGGATAAACACATAAAAATCCATCGGGATTCGCATCCATGCATCTCATATATGAAAGGTTATTTAGGACTAGGAATTAAAACAACACACATACATATTCATATCATATATGATAGACATAGAATGGGTCATAACTATCATATCTTTATTACGGGAATCATTTCATCAAAACATAGATATACAATGTGCAGGATAGATACATATGACAACCATAAAAATTCATATCTTCTCTGTATAAATCCTCAAAATTACAACATGTTTCGCAATGTGCCTTTTCTTAACACTCATACATACAAAGACACATACATATACTCAAAACATTGTAGTATTACAATAGGCTCAGAGCGAGATCGATATTGAAGACTCAATGAATCTATTTTCCTCAATATCTAACTAGTATAACTAGATAGCCCTATTTTGTATATTAGATCTTACTTTTATATCCTTCTATGTTGGGGAGCATTGTCTCTTTCTTCTATGCTCCACTCATTTGTTTGACAAAAATTCCTTGCATGCTTTTGGTGTCTACCAATGCTCCACGTAGACTTCCTGTATCAATGGAAATATTAAATACCTGGTCAACTCATCCTCTAGCCGTCCCACATCCTTGTATGATACTGGAAGTAATAATTTGGGGAGATTTCCCCATGATTCCTTTCCTGATTCCGGAGGTTATATTCTTGGTTTCCAGTTCAATTGAAAAAAATTGTATTGGCGTGCACTTGGTAGTATTTAAGCTTGGCGTGAAACTAAAAAAAATTGGTTTGATGCACACACTATGTCATTCCTCATGCATTTCCTTAGGCGCACGTAAAACTATGGAATGAGTGCGCACAAATTTGTTTGTGTGCACAAAACTGAACCCAAAACTTGGGGTGTGAACATGTGTTATGTTTTAGTTGAGTACTGGGGTGAATATATCGTATAGGCACACCTACAAAATTTGTTCACAAAATGTCTTCTACTATGCTCATCTGCTAACAATCTCTGCTAACAACCTCTTCTATGAAAAGTAATGGTGTGTTTGATAAATTTTATTCCTGGTGTGGTATTTTTCTATGAGCATCGAGGCATATAGTACTAACATGTACACTAACAAAAAAAACCTCCACAAAAAATATGACTGCTCGTTTCTACTTACAACCTCTAATGTGAATAGTAATGTTTCATTTGATCATTTTAGCATTGCTGTGGTAGTTTTCTATGCACATCACTGCATATAGTATTGAAATTTGCACCCAAAAAAAAGCCTCCAACTACCCACCTTCGCTAACAGTGTTCGCTGACAATTCCTTTATTTCTAGAGGAATACTGTTGGGCTCCGGATTTATAACATTTTATTGCTGGTTCTTGAGGATATTGTTTACTCTCCTGAAGGCTTTTGTTTAGCAAATGGCACTCTTTCT
>ML791908.1:193843-206223 GCA_009831015.1 Picea engelmannii
GAGATGAGAGCTTCTATGTTGGAGAAATGGGGGAATAGACATAGCATAGATCAGAGAGAGGAATGGAGGTCTCCAAGCACTGTATTGTTCTTATTTTCAATGAGATAGTTAAGAGTTGTTCCATTAACACGATTTATGTTATTTCCATTTTGCTGTAGGGTTTTCACTAGCACGATTTCCTTTATTGCCAGTTGCTGTTAGTTATATCCAATATGCATTGAGTGAGACAGTCTGTTGACAAAGAAGGCAGGGCCCCCTTCGATGGAAACAAAGCTGATACATTGTGTTTACAGTAGATTTCATATTTGATTTTATCTTTCAGCAGTTTGCTCAGTGGTTTAATAGAAGTAGTATTTCATTTCATTACAACCGAGGGTTTAGCATTATCTTTTCAGCCATTGATTTCATTTCTTCAGTTTTCACATTTAGACTGCTCAACATTCAGGAACTAGTTTGGGTATCTCATGGGATGAAGGAGTTTCATTTGATTACAATAGAATGTTTCATAGGATGGTTGCTGAGTTGTGTGGAGTGATAAGTAGCAAGAACTTAACTGTTTTTCAGTTTATCTTTTACATGCATATACAGAACAGTACCGGTTAGAACCGAGTAGTACCGAGTAGTACAGAGCAAAGTAGAGTACAGTAGCTCTTTTCAGCGAGTTTCTATTAGCAGTTCAGAGATTAGTTTGGCATTCTTTGAACCCCCTCTTCAGCCCTGCATTTCCTGTGCTGGTTCCTCTAAGTCTACCTTCCCAGGTTGACAATTAAATGTTGATTTACATGGTATATTTGCAGCTCGACAAATACCTCATTGTTTATGAGAGCAGTGAGGAGGTTGGTCATCCATAAGGCCAATTAGACATAATTAGCTATAGAGCACAAACTAACAAATCTAAAAATTCAACAAACAAGAAACTAGTAGTCAAATGGGCCTTATGAAAACTATGCTGAAATCATGAAGTCCTAGCTAGTGAAGGCATGAGAGACAATTATGGTAACCTTCACACAACAATATCCAAAGGCCCAAGTACCCTCATGACTATGGGAATCCTCTGAGGGAGATAAAACAAATATTGTGTGTTTGCTTCAGGGAACACAAGTACTTCCTACTTGTAGTCACCCATTTGATGCCCTATGAAAATCAACTAAGATTAAGACTTCACAATTAGTGACCAGGGGGAACATTCATGGTAAAAACTATGTGTATGAGAAAGGAATATAGGACTAAGTCCTTATCCTAAAACTCTAGATAAAACCGATGTCACCTTGAGGACTTTCCAATTCAATCCAAATCCCCTATACACACAATAATCCCACCAAACTAGTCAAGAGGTGAAATTTGAACCACTTGCTTAGGTTGAACATAGTGCTTAACACATGTTTTGGATGTTCTTTCCCAACAATTTCTTCTTTCTACTATTGGATTTATCTCTCTTTAGTCAATTCTTAGTTTGGTTTTGTGGCCTTGGAGAGTTTACTCTCCAATCTTACACCAAGACCCTAAAACCTAGATTAATGTGTATTTTCCATAAATAAAACATCTAGTTCTTTTTAATTAAATGCTTCTTTTTAGGTATGTTTATTACTCAAAGGTATGGAGTGGAGACGAATATGTTCTCGACTCTTTCAATCCAAATAATTATGCAAGGTTTTATCGCACAAGTTGTAGGTTGGGAAAATCTTGACCCAACCACCAATTGGCGACAACTTAGAGAGCACCTATCCACTGTGACCTTAGGCAGGTGTTCCCATCACTTTATATGTGAGGTTGTCACCTCAAGGGGGGAATCTCAATGACCATAGGGGGAATTGAGATGGAAAATGAGATGTATGGATGGATTCCCCTAAAGGTCAATTCTAAATGGTAGAGGGAACCTGGAAATGAGTCTTGGGAAAGGTTTATGGTTTCCAATTCTTTGAGTAATCTATTGAGATACAAATACCTACCCGAGAGACAATGAAAACCAAGTATACAATGCAATATATTAGGTGGAAAATCAAGTTAATATCGATGTCCCTAATTTCATAAACGATCAATGATATATATCAATAGATAAAATATAATAGAAGCTACAAAATAAGTGTTAAAGATCCAATTGAATAAGCAAGAGACAAGCTAGTAAATATTAGTTTAACTCAACAATGATAGAGAAAGACTTTAGCACAAAAGCACAGATTTCACAAAAATCTTATTGTAGTGATATTTATTAGCCTTATGTATGTAGAAAACGAAGCCTTATAACAGATAGTTTAGCTAATGAAAATTACTTCAAACTAGGTCAAAAAGTGCGACATGGTTAGTAGTTTGTTAGGGAAAAGTTATAGCCAATTCCTAGGGTTATTTTATGAGTTATCTAGGGTTAGGTTATTTTTGAAACAAGAATTTATAGTGGATGAAAGAGGATGTCTCAATGAGGAAGTATATCTTAGGACTCAAGGAACAATGTCCAAGTGAGAGAACTTCAAAACATCAACTTTTCATGTTTACCAATGCAATGTTTTATTTATCCAATGCAATGACTAGTTCCTTTGATTATGGGTTAATGGGGTCAAAAGAAAAGAGATAAAGCTACTACATCCTTGGGGATATAAATTATCTTATTTCCCAAGGCAAGTAACCTAGCTAGGGTTTAAAACTAAGGGGTTTATGTACTTATACTTCCTTAGAAAACCCTTGCAAAACAATATTCTATGCTTAAAATTATGGTGGAGTTAGAGTAGGGGTGTCTGCACTTATACTTCCTACTTATCCTTAGAAAAATCAACCTTGAGCTTCAATTACAAATGATAGCAATAAGTGAAATCCTTACCAATCCAAATAGCAACAAGATAAACCATAGCATGCCAAGATAAACCACCACAAATAGATTTTATTTTCTAACATTCATTGATGATTTTAGCAGAAAAGCATGGGTGTATTTTCTCAAGCATAAATCAGAGACATTTGAAAAATTTATAGAATTTAAATCTTTGACAGAGAAATAAAGTGGGAAGTACATCAAAGTACTCAGATCAGATCGAGGAGGTGAGTGACTAAAAGGAATTTACAAAATATTGCATAAAGCATGGAATCAAGAGACAATTTACCACAAGATACACTCCACAACATAATGTAGTTGCTGAAAGGAAGAATCAGAGAATAATGAATATGGCCAGAAGTATGCTAAAGGCCAAGAATTTGTCAAATGAATATTGGGGTGAAGCAGTGACATGCAGTTTATATTTTAAAATTTTCACCAACTAGCAGTTTGAGTGATCAAGTCCCTCAAGAAGCTTGGAGTGGTATGAAATCCAGTGTTTTTCACTTTTGTGTAACTTATGCTCATGTCCCTGAAGATATCAAGGGAAATCTTGATGATAGAAGTGAAAAATGTATATTTATGGGATATAATGAACGGTTTAAAGCACATAGGTTGTATAATCTTATTACCAAAAATTTGATAGTAAGGGGAGATGTGAAATTCCAAGAAGATAAATCTTGAGATAACCAAACAAGTGAAATACTTGTGGATTAGATTCTTTATATACATGAAGATAAGTAGGTGGAAGCTACATGACATCAAGCTTATCCACCAAGACTTCCAAGATTGCAAGTACAAGTCCAAGGAGAACAAACAGAGCATAGTTCTTCTTCATCTTTATCTTCTTCTAGTAATGATACTGATCCCACTATAGAAAATCTAAGGAACCAAAGAACAAGAAGCTTGAGATAAATTTACGAGAAAAATGATGGCATGGATCAACAAGCACACTTTGGTTTGTTATCATATCAACTAGTATACTTTGAAGAAGCATCCAAGGAATAAAAATGGGTTGATGCAATGAACGAAGAAATTGAAGCAATTGAAAGAAACAACATGGGATCTTGTGGATCTCCCCACAGGTAAAAATAGCATTGGAGTTAAATGGGTGTATAAGAAAAAATTCAATTAGAAAGTCAAAGTAGAGAAGTACAATGAAAGACTATGGAGAAAAATTTGTTCGAGTAGCATGTTTGGATACGGTTAGAGCAATTTTGGAAGTTGCAACTCAAAATAAATGACAAGTCTATCAAATGGACATCAAATCATCCTTTCTAAATGACATTTTAAAGGAAGAAGTTTATGTGGATCAACCACCAAGATTTGAGATCAGAGGTAAAGAGTACAAAGTGTACAGATTGAATAAAGCATTGTACAGGTGAAGCAAGCTCCAAGAACTTGGTATAGTCGCATTGATACTTATTTTCTCAACAATGGGTTCAATAAGAGAAACAATGAGCCAACACTTTACACCAAAAGAAACAAAGAGGTAATATTTTGATAGCTTTTCTCTATGTTGATGACATGATTTATAAAATAAATTTGTTGTTGAATGAATTCAATGTAGTCGTGCAAAATGAATTTGAAATGACTGATCTTAGTTCTATAAAATAGAGAAGTTTTATTTGTCAACAAAAATATGCCATAGATATTTTGAAAATATTCAAAATGAATAAATGCAAGCCAACAGATACCAGATATTATGTATGTAGTAAGCTTAATTTCCATATTTATGGAAAATCCCAAAATCTCTCATTTGAAAGTTGGAAAAAGAATTTTGAGGTATTGCAGGTATAATAGATTATGGAATTTGGTATTCTAATTAAGAAGATGATTCACTTGTTGGATATACATATAGTGATTTTGCAGGTAGTGTTGATGATAGAAAAAATACTTTTGGGTATGCATTATTGTTTGGTACATGCTTGATTTCATGGGCTTCTAAGAAACAACCTATTGTCACAATTTCTTGAGGAGAAACAAAGTATGTGGCAAGAACTTTAGGAGCATGTCATGGAATTTGGAAATGAGCCAACTTCTATATTTTGTGACAACAATTCAACAATTGCATTATCTAAGGATCATGCGTTTCACCGCAAGAGCAAACATATAGACTCTCACTATCATTTCATCTGCGAGCTTGCCAACGATAGTAGAATTATGCTACAGTTTTGTGGTTTGAAGGAACAATTGGCATATATCTTCACCAAACCATTGGGAAGAAATACTTTTGAATTTAAGAGACAATACTTAGACATTGTAGTTGTTGATTTTTGTAATGGTTGAAATTAAGAGGAGTGTTAAGTGAAGTAATTTCTCCATTACTTGTTTGACCAAACTGATAGTGGATAACAGGATAGGTAAGTATGCATTTATTAGGTAGGTGAAGGAAAGAGTGTTCTAGAGAATTATCTCATGTCATATATTTGCAATTTAGTTTCTTATGTGAATGTAGAAAAGAGCTGAACAGCTCCATAGTTACATTGTGTGTATGCTATGTTTTGTCAATGCTTTTCTATGCCTTGTTAATCTAATGCATGCAATCGTGAATCATATTTCTCAGACATTTTTAATAATATACTACAACATATTATGGAAATGATGACACCACATATGGAAATGATGACAGCACTGGAAGTTGAATATTCAGTTCTGAATTTGCCCGAAGTTTGGCACCTTAAATTCCGATAATGTATTCTCACTGCATGGAAATTCTATGAAGTATTTAAGAGCATCATACACCATACATGTATTCCAGTAAAGTAAAACCACATGAAGTAAAGTAATTTGTTGTCATCTATACTGAGCATCGAATCATACACCATACATGTATTCCAGTAAAGTAAAACCACAGGAAGTAAAGTAAATTGTTGTCATCTATACTGAAGATCGAATCTGGGCAGTTTTTATTGGTAAAATAAAACTGCAAGAAGAAAAACATCATAATCAGAGAATGACTACATGGAGACATAAGAGGCATCCATCGGGAGAATTTTGGGTTAATCACAACTGGACTTTGATCAGTTTGTTCCCATACAACAATATCTTCACCAAAAGTACACAGCATAATCTCTGCTGAAAGATGATTAAAGTTACAGAAGGCATGTCACTGACAAGACACTACAATTATTGACCTCATACTTGTAAATAAATTTATGCCCAACAAAAGTCGACAATTAGCTGTTTAGCATTCGTTTACTCCATTTCTATGCTACCTTGGAGGTAATCCAGAACCTTTATTGCTAATTGTATCATTTGGACTAGCAACTCCATTATCTGATGGTCCAACACCCCATTTCCCTTCAGATTCAGCTGGTTCAATCACATGAACACCTCCATCCGTCAATCCTATAGCAAACTGATTAGGCTGATGTGGATGTGCAGCAACTACAAGTGGATAGGTATTGCCACTGCACATGCAAGCCAGAGAACGTTTTCATTATGTGGGATTAAATCAAAATATGAGTACTAATTCATTTAAAGGATCCTATCATGATGCACACTTCCATAGTCATTCCCTTTGCACAAAGAAGCACTATACCTGCTTAGGCCTGGCATAAATGCAGAAGGGGCAATACGACAGCGTGGCTGTAGGACTTCAGCATCAAATACACCAACCGAACCATCACAGAAACTGGCATAGACTAGTAGGCTGTCACATGAGTATGTGGCACTCGAAATAGGTGCAGTCATTCGATCCTGAGGAGCCCACTGGAATGCAAATATTTTTAGTCACTGTCTATTCTTGAATTATGAAGACAACATACATTCAGTTGTGTTAAAATATTACAGAACAATTTGAAAGATTAAAAACCGGAGTATGACAATAGGTTAAATATAAGAGTTATTTGCACAATATCTATGTGAGCATAGGATCTTACGTGGCACAGACTTTCCAATTTATCGGCATCGTAAATAGCAATTTGGCTGTCCTGCGCAACTAGGAAATGAACCTGATTAATATGAAACTGAACTCTAGTATCTGCAAGTGATGATGTTGATTGTCCTGCCTTTGAATGCACACTTTTTGATTTCTGCTTATCCCATCCATTTATTCCCCATACACACAGCTGTGGGCACAACATTGGTTTTCAGTAGCAAATTTTATTCGATGTCATAAATGGTAAAGCAGGTGATCTGGTTAATTCTAAAAGGATTAGAAATGTACCCGTGCATCAGCTCCAGAGGATACCAAAACATTTAACACTTCAGAAAATACCAAGCCAGTTATTCTCTTCTCGTGCCCCTTAAGTATCCCTTTTATCTGTAATCAAACCCATTCAGCAGAATTCTAGCAACAACAACAAAGGCAAACATACTACACAACTAGGAGGAGAAACTTAAATCCACATCACCTCATCAGTTCGACAATTGTAAATATGAATTGTTCCATCCTCCATTCCCATAGCAATGATGTTATTATCCGCAGGGGTGAAAGCTAGAAACGTTGTTGTTGGGGGAGGGGCCCCAAATTGTAACATCACCTGCATTAATATGGTTGTCATTACAGATTTAAAAATTACATACATAAATTCCTAAGTTACAGTCCAATTCTCCCTAAATGTGAAACTGAGCAGTTTTGATCCTTGTCATACATGCTTTACAGCGGACTGCACAATCTTATAGAAATTCATGAATTCAACAGAGTTGCATGCTTAGATGTAAGCATTAGGAAAGTAACATTGACTAAACTGGCAAACATACTCGTATGTAAAGGACATGATAGGAGTAATTACTGTAGCAAGCAAGAAATAAATTCAAACAAACCTTGAATAAGAAAGGAATGCCTCACCTCAAATGTTTTCATGTTGAACAAGGACACCTTCCCACCAGAACAAGACGTTGCATATGAATAATTCTTTGTCAAAGCTATGCAGGGATTGGCTTCACCTGGACCTCTATTACTGGTGTCATTTCTCATATCGTTTTTACCCGTTGGCCGCCACAACTCTGGTGAAAACTTTGTTGTTGCCTACAGAATAAGTTCAGATCGATTATTCAACTTAATTACATTGTGATAACAGTACTGCAACTGAAAATCGAAGAAATTGCCCATTTGGAAAACACACCTGGACAGGAGAGCTACTATCATTACTATCATTACATTTCCATTTCCATAGCTTATGTTTAGCATTGGTGTCCAAAGCTAAGAGCCAAGCACCGGAAAGTGCGTAATGTAATCTTGCAATCTGGAAGACACGAGAAAGAAAATTACAGCTTTGTTAGGGAGCATGTGAACACATTAAACAATAAACCTTCAATCTAGTGATACAATTGGAGAGCTTGCCTTTCCGGTTGATATTGGATCTGGCAATTTGATCGACGCACATTGGACTGGATCCGTCACCTCAGCAAACTTCCAGTTCTTGCTCTTGTTTTCACCCTCATCTGGAATCTTTTGTTTTGAACCCACCATCGCATTGCTCTCAACATTTGTCTGTAGTTGTTTGTTGATCATTAATTTTAC
Source organism: Picea engelmannii (assembly GCA_009831015.1). NCBI lineage: Eukaryota > Viridiplantae > Streptophyta > Pinopsida > Pinales > Pinaceae > Picea > Picea engelmannii. Next base: position 202,114 of record ML791908.1, read on the forward strand.
TTTTTTATTTCAAATGATTAATAGTAGTTCAAAGTATTGTTTCATATTAACAGCTAACAAGTTGTCAACTAAATAATTAAAAACTATTGCACAAGATCCAAACGTAGTAAGTTTTCCAGGAAAATCACTCACAATCGATGCTTCTGGTGGAACTCTTTCTGAATTTTCTTGTGCACCAGGAACATGGCCAACTGGACTTGCAGCAACGATGAGATTTACTGACGGATCCTGCAATTCAATAATAACTTCAATTAAGATTTGTCCATGATTTTGGTGTATATGCATAGGGATTGCGCACTTCGGCAGCATACTACCTTTGTTACCACCAACTCTTGCTGCAGCCTTCGATTCTCTAGCGTTTCTTGCTGCAGCCTTCGATTCTCTAGCGTTTGAAGAAACTGAATTCCATCAAGATTAGCTAAGACCTTGATCCCATTGTCAATTGTTGTAACAGAAAGCAGGGATCCTTCTTTATTGAAACAAAGATTAGGTCTAACCTGCAATAGGTAAGATCCAGTCGATCAATATAATATCCAGTAAGAACCAGAAAAGCGTTGAAAAATTTAATGTGGCGTAAACTTTGTCACATATCAAAATCTATATATGGTTTAATCAGAGGCTGCCAAGGTAAGTATCCTTTTACCGGTAAGCCACCGTCAGCATTAGTTATGGATAAGATATTGTTATTATCCATGTTCCAAAACTTAATTTGATGATCATCTCCAGCGGCCAGTAACTTCTTTGTTGTATCAAACTTCACCATATCCAGAGACCTCTTTCCAAGGCCAGAATATGCTCTCTTAACCATTCCTTCAGTGTCATCCCACTCAACCAAGTATGCTTCTCCTTTGTTTGTACTACATGAAAAGAGTCTAATTGCACAGAGAGAAACCGATTAGTTTAGTGAACTGATATCTTTATTCTGCATTCAAACCTTCCCATATATACTCGTAACAAACATAGAATATCAGATAATACCGTCTTCCATCATCACTATAAGCCATTGTAGTGCGTCCAAGCCCAGGCGCATCATAGGTAACGAGAGCTCTTGGCGGATCATAAACCCAGGCTTTAATCTTTCCATCAAGGGATGTAGAGAAAATGAACTGTGATTAATCAAAGAAGATTGAAAACATGTTAGAAAATTTCGAATAATTCATTTGAATGCATTCAAATTGAACACGCTATGAATATGAATAATCGAACTAATCTTCATGATACTGTATAAATATCAATTTTTTTACAGAATTGATTCCACCATCTTCATTTGTTAGTTAAAGATTCGTAAAAACGTACCGGAAGATGCTCTTTTTTATGAGGACGAACACAATAAACAGGTGCTTCATTCCCTTCAAATGTGTAGTGTATGTCACCTGATATTAAATTCCATACCTATAAAAATCCAACAAAATGTATCATATATTATTACCTGTATATCACTTCAAGAGATCAAAAGTTTCTCTCAATTAGAGGAGGGCAGTCTATTAAAATAAATCACTTCAATTACAAATTCAGTGAAATAAGAAATGATTAAATTGTTTTTACTTGAAGATGATGTTAATTACCAACATCATTCATATGGGATGAATTATTTTCCCAATTAAATTTAAAATTGATTGATAAGATCATCCATTTTAAAAATATAACTTTTATTTAATTTGCAAAACACATTTCATTCTTTTTTAATAATTTTTTATTCTACTATATATCCAATGTGACACCCTTTTATAGTACTATACATCAATGTGACACCCTTTTATAATAAAAATTGAGTTTTGACACCCTTTTATAATACTATATATCCAATGTGATACCTTTTAGAATAAAAATTGAGTTTATTTCAATGGAAAACTTATAATTAGGTTATTCAAACACATCAATGAGAGTATTTGTTTATTTGAGTGAAATAATATTACATTTTGTTTTTATTTTATAGAGTGAAAAAAGTTAATTTAAATTTAAAGAATATATCATATATTTTATGGGATAAAAGTTACATAAAAAAAAGTTGTCAACCTAATACTAATGAGAAAGTTTCTTTATAAATGATAATATTTAAGTATCTGAATCATTTTATTTTAAAACTTCCTTTATAAATGATAATATTTAAGTATCCACTTAATTGGATCATTTTATTTTAAAAAACTAAATTAAATTAATTAATCAATTTTTGTGTATCTAACAAGTTGATTTTCTAAATGACCAAATAACATCCATAAATATAAGATTAATTGAATTTGGCTATTTTTTACAGCAGCATTTGAATTACCTTGACGGTCTTATCATCCCCACATGTGATAACATGGAATTGTTCCTTATAGTTGGCAAAAGCAATATCATTCACACTTCCAAAATGTGCATCAATCTGCAAAGTTGTATGAGTGTTTGTCACTAAGAAATGTGTATTACAAAATGTAGTTAAAACTAATAAAAAAATATTTTGAAACTTGAATATCTACCTCAAGGTATTGTCTCAACTGGTCAACCTCATTAACATGATATATCTGAATGATGTTAGTAGAAAATGCGACTCCTGTAAATCATGTCAATAAATATAAACTCTCATAAAAGTGATATGACATTAAGGAATATTCAAACACCTAACCACAAAACCAAGTAGCCAAATTTACATACCAACCCATGCTCCATCTGGACTCCAAATACACTTGTTCACTGACATAATAGATTCTTTTAAAAGAGATACCTAAAAAAAATAACAAATGTGTAAGAGTGGCCCAAAACCATATATTTTCTAAACCTTTTAAAAGGGATACCTAAAGAAATATAACAACAAATGTGTATGAGTGGCCCAAAACCATCCCTGGTTAAACTCCAAATACGGTTGTTCACTGACACATTGGATTCTATTTAAAAAAAGCCTAAGCAAATATAATGGCAAATGTGTAGTGCTCCGAAAATAAGATCCTGAGAGTCAGCTTATAGAAAAATTTACCCAAATTACTTTGCTACTTAAACATAGACTTATACCTGGACAGGCATTTTTAGCTTTGAGACATCCCAAACTTTGAATGATTTATGAGTTAACTTTACAGATGATCCCACTTCCCAAATTCCAATATCACCAACATCTGTTCCAACTGCAAATATCCATGTAGATGACTATGTTTAGAAGTTGTTTCATCATTACAAAGCATTTAAGAAAAACTGTAGATATGGAAATTCAGTTGATGATCCTAATAAATTACAGAGTTTTCACCAATGGAATTGAAGATTACCTAATAAAATTGACTGCTTCTGAGGATGAAAATCCATGCTTACTACATTTGAACCCTGGTTGAGGATTCTCACAACTGTTTTATGAAGATCGTTTTCAGAATACATGTTATGAGAGTGTACTGGTGTTGGGATGACCTGCAAATAGAAAAGGAATTTAAATAGTATATACAATTTACAACAGAAATATTTTCAACAGGAATACTTTTACATTTGAACACTGGTTGAGGATTCTCACAACTGTTTTAGGAAGATCGTTTTCAGAATACATGTTATGAGAGTGTATTGGTGTTGGGATGACCTGCAAATAGAAAAGGAATTTAAATAGTGTATACCATTTACAACAGAAATATTTTCAACAGGAGTACTTTTACATTTGAACACTGGTTGAGGATTCTCACAACTGTTTTAGGAAGATCGTTTTCAGAATACATGTTATGAGAGTGTATTGGTGTTGGGATGACCTGCAAATAGAAAAGGAATTTAAATAGTGTATACAATTTACAACAGAAATATTTCCAACAGGAATACTTTAGTGTGCAAACAATAACTTTCCGTCAAATATACTACAATCTTAATCATGATATTTGCAGAAAACGAATTTGTAATTTTCTCATAAATTACATACTTAATATTACTAGACTTAGTTTAAGAGTTATAGCCTCTTTTGTGTTCTAAAATTCTGGCCTCACAAACACATCATACATTATTATTGGAAATGAAGAATATAATGAATTAATTTATTATTTCATAAATAAACTAAATACACTTAAAAAAAACCTTTACAAACGTTCATGGAAATGAAAGCTAATAGTGATTATATTCCCCACCTCTTCAATCGCATTGGGCCGCAAACGCTTCATGAGATTTTCATAC
>ML791908.1:226841-255871 GCA_009831015.1 Picea engelmannii
CTTTCTCTCCTGAGCTTTTAGAGACAAACCTCTGAACACCTTGTCGACACACTCCTTGTGAACAATTCAACTGCACTCCTTGCAAGAACTCTTACTCAGATAGAGAAACAATTGAAACTCATTCCTTTTCCCTTTCCTCTCATATTTCAATAATTCAACAAGAAATCATTCATACATAGCATAAAAGAAATTACATGACAGAAAGAGTAAAGCATTCATGAGCATAACATTCGAAGATGCATACACAAGGAATATATGAACACCATGAGTCTGAGTCACAACTTTTTTGTATTAATTCAGAACTTCTATACATGGAGTCTGCTACACAGCTCTCTGCTTCTCTCCTATGCTCTTCCCAACAATGCTGCCTCTGTTACAATACACAATGAGGGTGTCTATATCCCGTTTCCCTCTTGTGCTCTAAAACTGTCTAATCTACTCATTCAATTCTACCTACTTGCATTAACTACTATAAATGCCTTCTACCTACTAAGGACGAGAGAAAATTGCTCAAGGTTCGATTACATTATACAAGTGCGCTTCCACTTGATGTTTCATTAATGGTTCAAGATATTTCAAAATTTGTGCTGGGCACTTTTCTAGCTGTCCGATTATCTCCGTGCTGGCTCACTTGAGATGCTCCTGCATCATACTCCCTGGCTTGAAAATTTTCATGGGCTCCTGTCCATGAGCTCACACACGATGTGTCCGCACTTATGGATCTACGATTCGTTCTCCCAGCTGGCATCTTCAACTGGATAGCCCTTCCACTTGACCAGATACTCAAAATATTGTTTTCACCTGGTCTTCTTGCTCACTCTTTTATCCAGTATGCGCTCCATCTGTGGATTTTCTGCCACTGGCATCTGCTTTGTCCACTGGATCACTGGTTTCTCATTTCCTATTCCTACTTCCTTAGCTTTATATGGGTACAAATATGAGATATTTAATATCGGAGAAATTCCGATCCCATTGAGTAATTCAATCTCATAAGCATTCGCCCCAAATTTCTTCAAGACCTTACATGGTCCGATTTTCTTCATCTTCAGCTTATTATATGTTCCTCTCGGGAACCTTTCTTTCCTTAAATGTGCCAGAACCAAATCACCAACCTCGAATTGAAGTTGTCTATTGTGTTGGTCTTCTCTGCGCTTATATTCCTGGCTTGAATTCTGCAATCGCTCCTTCACCTGGCTGTGAAGTTCCTTCATCACCTCTGTGAAATCTTCTGCACTAGCGCTCCTAGTTGCATTTTATTCTGAATCCCCCAGCTCAGGAATTCCCCTCGGCTATATGCCATAAACAATTTGAAATGGAATCTTCCCTCTGCTTTTGTTAACCAAGTCATTATAAGCAAATTCTGCCTGTGGTAATATGTTGTCCCATTGGCTGTGGTGTTCTGTCACCAAGCTTCTCAGCAAGTCTCCCAGACTTATGTTCACTACTTCTGTCTATCCATCCGTTTGAGGATGATAAGCCGAACTAAACGAAAAGTTAGTTCCCAGCTTCTACCATAAGGTCCTCCAAAAGTGCCCTATGAACTTTGTATCTCAATCCAAAACTATGCTTCTTGGTAAGCCATGAATTCGAATGACTTCTTTGAAAAATAGATTTGCAATGTCAGTTGCGTCACTGGTCTTCTGACATGGAATGAAGTGTGCCATATTGGAAAATCTATCCACCACCACAAAGATTGAGTCAAATCCTCTTTGTGTTCTTGGCAACCCCAATATGAAATCCATGCTGATTGCATCCCACCGCTTCTCAGGTATGGGAAATGGTTGATAGAACCCCACATTCTGTCTTCTTCTCTTTGAATGTTGGCAAATTCTGCATCTGTCCATGAATATCTTAACATCTGCTCACATTCCCGACCAAAAGTATGACTCATTCAACTTTGTTAACGTCTTGTCGTGACCAAAGTGCCCTGCCAATCCTCCACTGTGTTTCTCCTTCAGCAAGTTCTCCCTCATGGAGCATTTCGGAATACACAGTTGATTACCTCTAAACAGTAACCCTTCCTAGATCATGTATTCTACCCATTGGCTTCTATCTCCGAGAATTGGATTCTCAGCTGCTTCATATGCTTCCTTAAAATCTGGATCATCTCTATACATGTCCCTGAGATCATCAAAACCCAACATTTTGACTCTGAACTCCTGCAATAGAAAACACTTCCTTCTCAAAGCATCAACAACTTTGTTAGTAGTACCAGAGATATGTTTAATCACAAAAGTGAAATTATGCATATATTCCACCCATTTGATATGTCTATGATTCAACTTTTCCTGTTGAGTCACAAACTGTAATGCATGATTGTCACTGTATAAGACAAATTCTTTCGGGATCAAGTAATGTCTCCATTTATTCAATGCCTGTATGATAGCATAAAACTCCTTATCATAAGTGGAGTATTTCACTTTCGCTTCATTCAGCTTCTCGTTGAAGTATGCTATTGGCCTATCTTCCTGGCTCAAGACTGCCCCGATTGCGAATCCACTTGCATCGCATTTCACTTGAAATGTCTTCTGGAAATACGACAACACCAAAATTGGTTGTTCCGTAATATTCCTCTTCAACAGATTAAAACTCCTCTCAGCTTCTTCAGTCCAATGAAAAGACTTGTGTCTTTTCTTCATTGTATCCATCATCGCTGCGCTAATTCCACTGAAATTCCTGATGAACTTTCGGTAGAAACTAACCAATCCATGAAAACTTATCACCTCAAAAACATTCTTCGATGATGGCCAATTCTTGATTACCTCCACCTTATCTGGATCCATCCTCAACTCATTTGCTGAAATAACAAATCCCAAGTAAATGAGCTCTGTCTTCATGAATGAAGATTTCTTCATGTTTATTAACAGCTTCTCCTACTATAATCTCTGCATCACTGTAGCCAAATGCTTCAGATGCTCTGCCACTGTTTTACTGTAAACCAATATGTCATCCAAATACATGATAACAAATTTTCCGATGAACTCCCTTAGGACTTCGTTCATCAGCCTCATGAAGGTACTAGGAGCATTTGTTAAACCAAACAACATAACAAGCCATTCATACAACCCTTCGTTGGTTTTGAATGCTGTCTTCCATTCATCATCTTCTCTCATGCGGATTTGATGATAACTGCTTTTCAAATCAATCTTTGAAAAATACTTTGCTCCACTTAAGCAATCCATCAGATCATCCATCCTTGGCTATGGAAATCTGTACCTGATGGTTATCTTGTTAATCACCCTCGAGTCAGTACACATCCTCCAGCCTCCATCTTTCTTTGGACTGAGTACTATTGGAACAACACATGGACTCAAGATTTCCCTGACCAACCCTTTGTCCAACAAATCCTGGACTTGCCTCTTAACCTCTTCATTCTCTTGCGGCGTCAATCTGTATGCAGATTTATTTGGAAAACTGGCTCTTGGTATAAGATCAATGTGATGACTCACACTTCTGATCGGTGGCAACGAACGAGGTAATTCGTCCACTACTATATCAGCAAACTCTTCCACTAGTTCCTGAAATTCTTCTAGTAAATCATCCACCCTTGTGATGGTCAAAACAATCTTTGGTTTCCTGACCACAATGAATTGTTGTTATTCCTTCTTCTTAACCTCTGTAAGAAGTTCCTTCCCACTCATGAGAAGTACAGTGTTGCTTATTTCCATTTTCACCTCCTTATCCTTGATTGGAAGCAACATGTGAGTCCTCCCATTCTTCTCTAGGGTGTATGTGTTCATTCTCCCATCATGAATCACATTTATGTCATATGGCCATGGTCTACCCAACAATAGATGACAAACATCCATAGGAATGACATCACATAATATATTATCATTATATCCTCCTATCTTAAATTCAACTAAACATTGTTTAGTGACTGTTACCTGGTGTCCTTTTTGTAGCCACGAAACTCTGTATGGGCTTGGATGATCAATCGTCTCTAGGTCCATCTTTTCTACCATCTCCGTAGAAACAAGATTATCCGTGCTACCACTATCCATGATGACCTTGCACATCCTATCCTTGGTTTTGCAAGAAGTCCGAAAAAGTCTGGTCCTTTGTACTGGGTTCTCCACCTCCTTCTCTGGTGTCAAAAGAACTTTCCGCATCATTAGCGATCTTCCACCTTTAGCATCTTCTGCCTCAACATCTCACCTTTGTGCTTTGGCGATGTGATCTTCTCCACTCTCCTTCTTTTTATCTGGACACTCATAAGACTTGTACCCATTCTTTCCACATGTGAAGCATGTTATTACTCCACCTCTTCCTCTTCCTCTACCTCTAGTACGAGGAAAAGTGTTAATGTCAACATAATCTCCTCTCTGTTCAGTATGCTGCCCTTGTTGTTGATCACATTTCCCTCACTGTGACGTCCCACCTCTTTCAATTTGAGTATGAGGTTTCTTCCAGTCCTCCTTGGGCTTCTGGTATTTATATTGGGCAACTAATTTTCCTCTGGGGTGACTTCTGCCTCGACCTCTCTGACCCTGCTTTCGGCTCAGCTTCTCTTCATCTTTAAGAGCCATATGATAAGCATCTTCCACTGTTCGGATGGTTACCATGCTCATCTCATCCTGGATATCGTATCTCAGGCCATTCATGTATCTAGTAACCTTTTCATCGTTGCTCTCCTGATGACCTGCCCTGATGTTCAGCTTGTAGAATTCTTCAGTGTATTGTTTCAATGTCATCAGCTTCTGTCTCAGGTTTTGCATCCTCCTGAACAGAGAAATTTGATAATCCCTGGGGATGAATTTTTCCTTCATCTTTGCGATCATTCTATCCTAGCTCTTGATTTTCTGCTTTCCCTTGCAACATCTATCCACTTGTAGTTCATCCCACCACAATGCTGCATGTCCCTTCAATCTTGTGACAACACGCTTGACCTTTTTGTCGTCTTCGACATCTTCATAGTCAAAGTACATGTCCAGAGCTCTAATACAGTCTAGAATCTCCTCTGCATCCAGATTTCCCTCATAAACTGGAATGTCCATTTTCTCTCTTGCACCCATTCTTGCAATATCTCTGATCAAGCGTTCGTTTGTTGCATCTTCAACTGAAACTTCTTCTTCATGTTCAGCCTCAATTTCACTTTCGGAATCACTAATATCCCCATCATTGACTGTGCGTCTCTGGGTTGTCTCCATGTCTTCGAGTCTGGCTCGTAGATCACGCATCTCTCTCTCCATGGATGGATCTGTCATCTGCCTACCTCTTCTTCTTGGCATTTCCCTATCCTCTGGTGGATCGGGTGTTTTCCTGTCCCTTCTCCTTGGAAACATGGTGAATTCTTCTTTTTCTCTGCTACATAAAACAAAGAACCTTTCTGAGCTCTGATACCACTTGTTGTTGACGCCTGCAACCTCTCAAATTGTAGGTCAGAAGGTTCACGTCAACACATGATCTTTCCCTTACACCAGCCCGAAGATCTTTGCATTGGCTCTTCTATTTTCCTTTCGAAAAATATCCACCAATAGAAAATCCTCATGGGATCCCCTCTTTGTACTTAGGTGATCAGATTTTGTGCTTTCATGAATCCATAGGTCGAGTGTTGGTCTCTTGAATCCCCAAAACCCGAAAACAGTCAACATTGACCTTTCCTATTTCCTTTTTGGGATTTTCCTTATCACGATTTCAGTGATCGTGATGTCGAACAACTCATCTCCTCGACTCCCGAATCCTGATTTGTCGAAACTTTGATACACTCACGAGCTTTGACTTTTCAATGCCACTTCACTTCTATCGAGACTTCGGACTTCACGATATCACGAATCCTAATGCAAAAGGCTCGGGACTTCACCCCACAAAACTCTGAAACCGTCAACTAAATTGACTTCTTGTCGAGAGTGCGCCACCTGTCCACTTGCTGACTCTGCTGTGGCCCACACAATCCCCTTAGCTTTCGAGACTTTGCGTTTCATGATTTCACACTTCCCGTTGCAAAGTTTATGAGAATTCAACCTACAAAACCTCGATATGGAAATCCACGTGTAAATCCAATGACCCTTGTGGCTTGGATCTATAGTCCTACTCCTCCCGAGCTTTAAAATTTTTAGGAATAATCGTTGTATCTTCCCTGCTCCTCCGTGAGATATAACGGCCCATGGGACTTCATGAATTCACCACCGAGAATTTCGACCGTCTTTCTCTTCCTCTGAGAGCTCGTCCTCCTGTGGTCCGACATTGCTACGCTTTCCTTCAATGACTTCGAAGGCTTCGAATCCTTCTGAACTTTCCCAACTCCGAGTCTTTCAGAAAAACCCTTGCTCACACCCTTTGTGGTAGACTTTCAAGCACTTCCAAGTGTTGAAATCCTTCGACTCTGCGCACACTTGCAGTAGCAGTCCCTAAATACTTCACTCAGGTCCACAACCCTGAGACTTCGCTCAACCTACGCACTCCTTGCACGACTCCTGTGACCAACTGCACTTTTGTGGAAATGAGAACAAAGGCTTTCTCTCCTGATCTTTCAGAGACAAACCTCTGAACACCTTGTCGATGCACTCCTTGCGGACAATTCAACTGCACTCCTTGAAGGAACTCTTACAGAGATAGAGAAACAATTGAAACTCATTCCTTTTCCCTTTCCTCTCAGATTTCAAACATTCAACAGGAAATCATTCATACATAGCATAAAAGAAATTACATGACAGAAAGAGTAAATCATTCATGAGCATAACATTCGAAGATGCATACACAGAGAATATATGAACACCATGAGTCTGAATCACATCTTTTTTACATTAATTCAGAACTTCTGTACATGGAGTCTACTACACAGTTCTCTGCTTCTCTCCTATGCTCTTCCCAACAATGCTTCCTCTGTTACAATACACAATGAGGGTGTCTATATCCCATTTCCCTCTTGCTCTCTAAAACTGTCTAATCTACTCATTCAATTCTACCTACTTGCATTAACTACTATAAATGCCTTCTACCTACTAAGGACGAGAGAAAATCGCTCAAGGTCTGATTACATTATACAAGTGCGCTTCCACTTGATGTTTCATTAATGGTTCAAGATATTTCAAAATTTGTGTTGGGCGCTTTTCCAACTGTTCGATTGTCTCCGCACTGGCTCACTTGAGATGCTCCTGCATCAATAATAGATTTGAGGTCTTATTGCTAGATTCACTATCCCCAACGTTTTATATGTTAGGATATCCAAATTTTTTGATCATATACAGTCTTTTTGAATTTTTACTATTTTTATTTAAATGTTTAGATATCCAAATTTTTGAGCAGAGAGTCGGTTTTTTATTAGTTGACTTCATATTAGTTTGTCCTTTGACTAGTTTTTTTTTGCATAGTCTCTATTGTTCTAACGATTGTTATTATTGTTGTTATTATTATTATTATTTATTATTATTAAGTACTTAAAGAGACATTTGTATTATTACGTATGAGACCTGCCACACTGCATTCTTTCTTAAATTTTTACACAACATGAGGCCCTTGGATGATTCTAACATCCTTAAATGTTTACCTAACAGGCCTCACAGCCTTAAATGTTTAATTAACAGGCATGTTACAATACATTTTCCTCTAATTTTTGGATAGAATCTTGTCTGCAATGAATTTGAGCAACATTGTTCTTCACTGACATTACTGGTTCATTGGTTGATGCTTTCTCATTGGTTTGTTGGATACTGCTTATTGTTGTTTGATTCAAATTTGCAAAGTTAGGGTCTTCAATTTGTAGTTGGACCTCTTGGTGCTTGTTCACTGGTTTGTTGTTTTCTTCTTTCTCTTGTTTGCTTCAACTTTGCAAGGTTGAGGTCCTGCATCCTCAGTTGGACCTATTGTTGCAGTTTGCATGGTTAAGATTCTGCATCCATGATTGGAACTGCGCTTATTTCGTTCCTCATTCACTGGTAAGTTTCAGTACCATGGTTTCATTCCTATTCGTTGTTTGTTGTTTACTATTTTTAGTTTGCAAGTAAGAATTTTCAATGCTAGGAATGCCTGAATCAAAATCCTCTTGCAGAACATCTTTGTATATGACTACTATGACCAAGGAAACAAGAGTGTATTGATGTCTTGTTCTTGTTCTTGAACGTCAATGTTCGATAAAAAACCCACCTCTGTCGCAACCATAGTAACATATAAAAAAAGAAATCAAATTTTCTCCCCATATTTTATGTTCCTGAAAACCATACATTTGGTACATTTTTTTCAGGTTGTTCCCTTCCAAAACATCTTGTTCCCCTTTGAATGTCAATGTTGGACATAGAACCCACCTTTGTTGCAGTCATAGTGACATATAAAAAAGGAAATCGAATGTTCTCCTCATATTTTCTGTTCCTGAAAAACACACATTTGGTGCATTTTTTTTGACGATGTTCCCTTCCAATCACATATGCCCACTTCCATATCTTGGAAATCATACCGTATCTCTTTGGAAAATTGCAATGCAAAGGGGTTTGAAAAACGAATTCAGAGTTATCATTGCGGAGCAAGCATCTATGAGGACCTTTCCATCCATTCTTTGCAGGTTGTGACCGGGAATTATTTTATTCTATGGATCAAAAACTACATAGAGTTTTTGATTTTATGCTATCCTTTGGCTCTTGCAAAGCATATTCTGTCACTGTTTTCAGATCTGAACCTCATCTTGTAGAAATGGTTCTTTGTAATCTGAATGACTAGTTCACTGATATGTATCAAACTGGATTTCATGTTGTAAGATAATTGAAACATCTTAGAATATATTCTTCGTCTTGTAAGATAACTTAAACCTTAAAAAGTTTTGTTGTGTGTTGGTCCCATTCCCATGATAAAATTCCATAATGCCTAGTTCTTTCGCTTTTATTTATTCAACAAACCATCTATATGGTTTTCTCAGTGGAGGACATCAAGAAGTCATTTCAGGTCTATTTTGGTGTTGATTTGTGAAGAGTGGGGATGAAAATAAATGGTGAATAGGACTGTAAAACTATATACAATGGCTACCGAAACACTTATAGGATGCACATGTAGAATAAGTTAAAAAATGATATGCCTTAAATACTCAGTCTTTGTGCTTAACAAATTTATAGTGTTATTTGATTTGCGTTATCTCTCCTATATGGTTCATTGTTCACTATAACCTTTTTTTTTATCATATGTTGTAGCAACCACGGGGCATTGAATTTGATAGGAAGAAGGTTGAAGGATACATAGCGGAATTGGTATGTAGTTTTGAACTTATAGTTTCCATTCTTTTTTTTCCTATTTGCATATTATCTAAATATAGCTAAGAAACATCTTGAAAATGACAACTTAAAAGATGAAGCAAGTAATAGATGTTGAGTGCTATGAAATAGATACAGACTCCATTGTACATGAAAACATTGACCAAGTATTGCATAACAATGGGCTTTTTAGATTAGATGCATTCTCGTATACTGTGGGAGATTGCCTCTTCGATGCATTTCAAGTCAATTGCATTTCTGTTATTCCTCGATCGACCTTTGCAATGGATTGATAGATCATTTCTTGTCCTGTTTAGAAAATGGAGACGTTGAGACATTAGATTCATATCAATACGAATTGAAATTTGATTTTCTTTGCCAGTTGCATGGAATACATGATGTCACTATGTATTTTTCAAAGATGCAGTTGTCTGCATTTTAAACTCTTCTTGCACATGAGAGGGGACTTTGGGGAGAGACATTTTGTATATGGTGGTTTTCCAAGTGGCTGAGTATATCAATTGGAATATGGTCATTAACAAGAAAAACAAGATATCTATTATTCAACAAAACTGCATCTAGGGATCCATATTGCATCTTGTTCCATGATGTCAATCTTGTGAGTGGTCATTATGAACCACTAATATATAGAAAATTATCCATATGCAATCTTGGAGGACCTGATATTTACTTGTCCCTCATTTAAAAATACCTTCAATCACACTGGAAATGAATTATGCATCATATACACTCCCATGGATTGCACATAGCGACAACTATTGCATCTAGTTGTGGAGACAATATGTTCAATGCAATTTTCTATTTGATAGCAACAGACTCCAATGTGCACTTGTTTCACCTTTACACTGTGCAATCCTTTTGCAATGCAATTATAGGTGGCAGTCAATAGGAGTTTAACTGCTTGCATGAAGACCTTTTATCATATCTCCTAGAAAGTATGTCGATAATTGGAAGTTGGAAAAAATACCTTGTAAACATGGCAATGCCATATGTGAAAGGAAATGTAGAGGGTAGAAGATTCTTCTTACAATGGATATCTATCATATTCAGAGTAAATATCTAGGTCTAGTCAGCCCTGTCAGATGGTATTGTACATTCATATTGTATTGATTCAAACTATGATCGAACAATTGACATCATGTCATTGAAAACATATACGCCACACATCCATTATCAACCTTTGATAATAAATACTTCCATTTCAATATCCATTGTCCATGCCACCAAAACCACATCAAATCTGCATAAGTTCCACATGCTATTTAATTAGAATGAAACTCATCCCAATTGTCATCAGGTCATACAGAGCTTAAACAAAAAATGTAGACTAACTTATCACAACTTGAAAAAGTTCATACATGAGAGAAAAAAATACATTGGTACACTTCCTTCTAGACCTCTGCGTTGTACAACTAGTCATCATGAGGTGAAAGGGAGCTCAACCAAGAAATAGAAAATCACATATCACAACCTAAAAAAATTGTTCGTGCACAACACAATCGCATTTTCACACTTCCCGTTGAACACAAACATCACATGTCCAATGAAAAAGAACAACACAGTTTGCACCATTGAGATGGTGAGGAGGCAATTCTTATAACAAATGTCGATTCCACCTTCAACATGGCTTGTCAACAAGTGAAACTAGTTTCCATTGGCAACCATAAGTTAACCTACTAGATGTTCAAAAAAAGATATGTGAGAGAAACTGGTGCAGCTACATATCCCACAATGGTCATGGTACTGACCAAGAGGAAAAAGTCACATATCGTTGCCTAGATCCAACACCATACACTACTAGCAATGAAAACCAACAAACACTTACTACACATTCTTGTCTAGGGAAGAGAGATGCAAAATAGATCTATATGAAACAAATTAAAGACACTCCTTCTATTGCATTTGCGATTTGTGATCAATTGAATTTAAAAAAAAACACTAAGTCTTTCACCCCTGACTTGCAACCATAATACATTGGCTTGACACTAAATGATAGAACATTTTCCAGTGGCAATATTTGTTTTCCATGCAAACGATCACCTGAAAATCATTAAATTTAAAAATTAAGTTTATTTTCAAATTCCAATTTTAATTATTACTCAATATTGTTTTTTTTTTCTTTTTTCTTTTTATCATCTTATTATTAATTATTTTTCATCTAGTGAAATGTTGGTTTAGTTGGTTAGTGCACAGTCTTTAAGGATATTCTTTAACTTTCAAAATCAAAAATTAAATTCAACAAATATATATTAATTTTATTAATTATATTTCATGACCATTTTATTATTAATTCTCAACTAATAAGCATTGATAATTCTCAACCACTATTTCACATTTATTTTTTATTTAATCCTATCCCAACACTTTTTTCTTGTATTGTTAAAACTTTATTGTCTTTTATTATAGATAGAAATTCCACCGAAAATATTGGACATTTCAAAAAACATATAAAACTCCATGTCCAAAAATTTCAAACACTATCTTAATTATTCATAAAGGCTTAGTTTAACTTTTTGTGGTTTTTACGGTTACTGAAATCCGGTAAAAAATTGTTGGAACTTTAGATTTGAGTCGCTAAGCCTGTATAATCCGAGTGCCCCTAGAGTTTTTTTGGGTGCTTAGTCCATTTATGCATTCAAAATGCAATTTAAACATCGGAAAATGGTGATTTCACCATGATTTGTTTGGCCAAATTTCAATGAAAATTTTCAAAAAATCTAATGTTTAGACAACACCATTCATAAATATCTAATCAAAATTATTTTAACTTCAAAAATTTTAAGTTAAAATTTCAAAACAACTTGTTTTGTATTTTTTAAATCTTTGATAATAAAAAAAATATTATGAAACATTTTAAGTATCAAATATTATTAATAATATCTATTTTTTCATCATTAAAAATAATATATATATATATATATATATATATATATGATGATGATGATGATGATGATGATGATGATGATGATGATGATTAACGTCCACTAAGTTTGAATTGATTTATCAGACCTTAAGAGGGTAAGTGATTACTTGTGATTCTTTAGAATTTTGTTTTTGTGCTTGAAAAACATTAAGAGAAGCTTTCCAAGATCACCATACTCTTGCTAAGTTAAGAGGGTAGGAAGGTTGGTAGCGTGACAAATATTTTGAAAATGAGATCTAATATGGGTATAGGATGGATAATCTAAGAGAAAGTGTTTTTCATCTTCAACATTCTTAGTGTCACAAAGGTGACACACTCTTTCATCCCATGGCATTTTAGGAATTGACCAACGCCCAGTTTCACTATGGAGCTTGTGATAATTTGTTCTTATCTTAACAATGCTTATTTTTTTCTTTACACTTGGAAAAAAAGATAGATAATTTTGATCTTCTCGATTAGGGTTGAATACATCCTTATAATACCTTAATTTTATTTTTTCCTCTAACCCTTAATCACACCACATTTTCTCCTTAAATTTTGATTTGATGTTTTTTTAATACTATCTTTATTATGCAAAATGGTGTCTTCCATGATTCCCCAATAGTTTAGCCAAGATTGAGAATCTTTATTCCATCCTCTCTTGAGTCGATGTTGGTTATGACTCTATTTTGAAGAAATTTTAGGAAGCTTCTTGTGTTCCATGTTGTTTAACTTGTTCGTATACATTAGGTATCTAGTCATGGCCATGCTCTCAATGGGGGACATGGGTGATTTTATGAACCCCCCTAAATTTATATGTATAATAAATGGATGAATTCTCATGATACATAGGAAAAATCGAAGGCTATTTTATCAATAATTTAGTATGTATATATAATTTTGTAGCGAATCTTTTAGTCAATTATATAATGTTGTAAAATCTTGGCAAATCTTTCACTAAATTATCAACTCTTGTAAAATCTTGGTGAATCTTTCACTAAATTATAAAACCTTGTAAAATCTTGGCAATTTTTTTGATAAAGTGTAAAACCATATACAATAATAGAATTTTTTTTTCATTAAATTGTAATATACTCGTTTTACATATTTGGAAAAAGAAACATAATTTGTCCATCCTCTAGACAATGTTACAAGCATGAAGGTTTATGTTTGTCAAGGTTCTCACTATACACTCTTGCATATCCCTCTATCAATTTTGGTGATATTTCACGACAAAGTTCATGTGTTGATCTCGACCACCACTTCTATCAAGCATAGTATATATTAATATTTTCTCTACCACTTCTATTATGGATTCTTTATTATTGATTCATCGATTATAAAAGTACCCTTGAAACAAGTTCGTCATAGGATGTTCTTAAATAGGAGAGCACATAATTCTACCCATCAATAACTCCAAAAGTATAAGAATATTGATAGGTCACATTCTATGCATGAATTACCATTTGTACTAAAAAAGGACCCCTTTCCAAGGAAGAGAGGGCTCTTTTATCCCTTATATTTTTATTGTCTTATAAAAAAGTAAAAGGACACATAACTTTGTAATAAATGTTGGGCATAGATTAGGCCTTAGAAAAATAGATAGTCTCAATTAGACTTCCATAATTAAGCATGAAAAATAAAAGATGTAGATTAAGTACAGGCTATTATGCCATCGTGTATATTTATACTTGGCATTAACATGGTCAATAGTCAAAGTCCTATCACTTGTTTTAAGCTCATTAAGGGTATCACATGCAATGTTTGTCTGTAACATATTACTCTTGCGTGCACTGAGTGAAGTTATTCTTTGAGGACACTTGCTTGCAAGTGATCTAGATTATTATACTTTTGGGCATTTGATTATGATTATGAGGCATTATGAATTGATGACATGTTATTTTTTTGTATTGACATAGAAAGGTGCTATTGGCTCGGTTTTCCTGAGTGTGCAGGATTTTGGACCTTGAGGATGTAGAGGCATCGATGAAACCCCTTGGACTCCGGACCGAGTCAGGGAGTGGAATATTGGGGTTTAATTGTTATATATATGACATTTGTGCATATGATTAGATGATATGATTATGGATATTATTTTGACATGATTCGTTGATGATGTAGGCTGATGATAGCTTGTCAACCACTCACATTTGGAGTAGAGGGGTCATGCACGACTACCAGAGATGCTAAGGGAAAGGTGTGGAAAATATCCCTTCCACAGCCTTCTAGCACTCTTGTCGTGTGACACAGGTGCACCCTCGGGCACGTCCACTCACAAGACCTTTTCTCCTTTCTCGGCCTGAAGAACTCAAAGGTTCCCTATTTCCCTATCGGGAAATATTCCACCCACAGCAACTAAACACAGGGTCTCCCTTTATTCTCAACCAACGCTGGCCTTTTCTTGATATCGGGGTTCCTTCTATCGGGATCTGGACACCTGTGATGTTCAAACAACTTGGATCACCGATCCTCGATACGCTCCTTTGTTTCTTTAGCCCCACCTGGCTAGATTTTTGTCTATATGACCGGGTTCCATAAGACCGCAGCCTTCTATCCCTTTCCGTTGGGGTTTCTGACTTCAAAATCCCGATGCGCTCAAATGCTCGTTAGCCTTCTAGGCTAAGATCTTGGTCCACGTGACCTCCTCTATATGACAACAGTCATAACCCCATCGGGGCTACGGGGTTTCTAATGCCAAAATGCACTCACTCCCAAGACTCACAATCCTTCGAATCCCGACGCGCTCTTTACATGTTAGCCCTCCTGGATATAGGCTTGACTCATATGACCATTAACCGGTGACCACATTCTTCTCCTTTATTGGGGTTCAGGGTTTAGAGTGTCGAAATGCACCAAACCTTTGGTCAACAGAACCCCCGATTTCCCGATCACTTTGATCTTGGCCACACGTCATCTAGGATGGACGGTTCTCGCTACTCCTCACTATTTCGCGGTTCGCGACTTTCAAATGCCAAAACTCTTTGTCACCAGGATCCCCGATTTCCCGATGACCCAAACACTGATGGTTGACTTATTGGAAATTTTCCCGATGGCGTCGATTGTTGCCACACATCCTCCCCCTAATGGATGGTCCTGATTTTTTCTGGGGTTTCGTGACTTCTCCTGCAATGATCTTCACGTCACCAAAAATCCCGATACACCGATCCCTGATGCACGTGAAAATGGACTTCTCCACATCACTACCCCCTCATCGCTCTATCGGACATCGCAAAATCGCGATTCTTGGTGCAACAATTTCTATGCCTCCGGAGTTCACGATGTGTCGATCCTTGACTCCTCTCTGGCTTTTTCTCTTTGACGTGTGTCCTGCTGAAATCAATGACTAGGAGTTCTCTGGAATTTCGAGACTCACAAGGTCTCTGATTCTTAACTTTTGAAACCTCGATGACTCCAATATCCTGATGAATCTTCCGGGACTTCTCTTGTACCCCCTAGGGCTTAACCTCAGTGCAACTCCTACCAAATCTGATGGTCAATGGGAATTCAACTACTGATCCAACAGTTCACGGGCTTTCAAGCTTGAACTCTGGAGTGGCCGTAGTCTTCTCACTACTCTGTCGGATCTGACAGCTGGTGAGATTTTCACAAGTTCCCTCCATAATATCTCGACCGTCTCTTATCCCTCCTTGTGGATTTCTTGAAAATAACTAAGTGTTCCCCTGCGCTCACTCGTCCTCCTGTGCACAACCTGGCAACCTTGGTTTTTAGATGCTCCATGGCACGAACTCCCTAGGCAATCCTTCCTTAGGTCCACTCAAAAGTACTATACCTCCTGAGATTTATCAATTCTGAATATTTTAGAATTTAAACCCCCTGCTCGCACTCCTTGCGACAATCTTTCAAACACCTCAAATGTTTGAATCCTTCCACCCTGCGCACACCTGCAGTAGGAGTCCTTCAATACTTCGCTCAAATTCACATCTGATACTCTCCTTAGCCTGCACACTCCTTGCATGGCTCGTATAATCCAATTTCACTCCTGGGTGAATGAGAACAAGAGCTAACTATCTGAGCTTTCTGTCAACGCACTCCTTGCGGACGACTTCAACTGCACTCCTTGCAGGAATCCTTACTCAGATAGAAAAACAATTGAAACTGATTCCTTCTCCCCTTCAGGCTTCAATTCAACCATGAAATCATATAAAAAGCATATAAAAGCAAATGTATAACAGGAAACAAACATTCATGATCATAACAACATCAATTTCACAGAGAACAACACAAACCATGAATTTGAATCAAAGCTTTCTATTAATGCAAAATCTATACATGGATGTTCTTCTACAACTCTCTGCTTCTCTTCTATGCTCTTCCTGCTACAACTACGTTACAATGTACAATGAGGGTGTATATATCCGTTTTCCCTCCTTCTCTCTAAAACTATCTAATCTATGAATTCAAGTCTACCTACCTGCATTAACTAGTATAAATGCCTCCATCTACTTTAGACGAGAGCGGGGCGCTCAAGGTTTGATTACATTATACCAAGGCGCCTTCAATAAATGATCTCATTTATATTTGGTGCATCAACTTCAAGGGAAAATTCAAAAATTTTGGTTGGGTCTGCCCAACTGTCCTTCGTCTTCCATGCTAGCTCGCTTGTCTTGAGAGATGCTCCTGCATCATACTCCCTCGCTTGAAAATTTGCATAGGCTCCTATCCATGAGCTCCTGCATGGTCTGTCCATGCTTCTGTATCCTTGCTTCAGTCTCCCAACTGGCATCTTCAACTGGATGGACCTTCCATTTGACCATATACTCATAGTATTCTTTCCACCTGGTCTTCTTACCCACTCTTTTGTCCAGTATCTGTTCCATCTGTGGCTACTCTACAACTGGCATCTGCTTCTGCCACTGAACCCCTGGTTGTTCATCACTTGTTCCAGTCTCCTCAAGTTTATATGGGTATAAATATGCGACATTGAATATCAGAGATATTCCGACCCCATTGGGTAATTCAATCTCATAAGCATTTTCTCCTATTTTCTTCAAGACCTTGCATGGTATGATTTTCTTCATTTTCAATTTATTATATGTTCCTCTCAGGAACCTTTCCTTCCTTAAATGTGCCAGAACTAGATCACCAAATTCAAACTGAAGTTATCTCTTCTGCTGATCTGCTCTGCGCTTATATTCCTGGTTTGAATTTAACAACCGTTCTTTCACTTGGTTGTGAAGTTCCTTTATTGCCTCAGCAAATTCTTCTGCACTAGCGCTACTAGTAGTAGTCTGTTCTGAATTCCTCAATTCAGAAAATCCTCTTGGATGCATCCCATAGACAACCCGAAATGGACTCTTTCTTGTGCTCCTGTTCACTGAGTCGTTGTATGCAAACTCTGCCTGCGACAATATGTTGTCCCAACTGGTATGGTGCTCTGTCACTAAGCTCCTCAGCAAGTCTCCCAGACTTCTGTTCACCACTTCTGTTTGCCCATCCGTCTGAGGATGATAAGCTGAACTAAACATCAAATTGGTTCCTAGATTCTTCCATAGTGTCCTCCAAAAGTGCCCTATGAACTTTGTATCTCTATCCGAAACTATACTTGTGGGTAAGCCATGAATTCGAATGACCTCTTTGAAAAACAGATTTGCGATATGAGTCACATCATTGGTTTTCTGGCATGGGATAAAATGTGCCATCTTGGAGAATATATCCACTACCACAAAGATTGAATCAAATCCTTTTTGCGTCCTTGGCAATCCCAATATGAAATCCATACTGATTTCATCCCATGGCCCCTCAGGTATGGGTAATGGTTGATAGAATCCTGCATTCTTCTTCCTTCCCTTTGAATGCTGGCAAATTCTACATCTGTCTACAAACCGCTTGACCTCTGATCGCATCCCTGGCCAAAAGTATGACTCGTTCAGCTTTGTGAATGTCTTATCATGACCGAAATGTCCGGCCAATCCTCTGTTGTGTTTCTCCTTCAGTAAGTTCTCCCTCATGGAGCAATTTGGGATACACAACTGATTTCCTTTGAACAACAATCCTTCCTGGATCATGTACTCTATCCACTGGCTCCGGTCTCTGAGAAATGGATTCTCAGTTGCTTCATACGCTTCCTTAAAATCTGGATCATCAGTGTACATGTCCCTATGATCATCAAAACCCAACGTTTTGACTTTGAACTCCTGCAACAACAAACATTTCCTGCTCAAAGCATCAACAACTTTGTTAGCAGTGCCCGAAATATGCTTAATCACAAATGTGAAATTCTTCATATATTCTACCCATTTTACATGTCTCTGATTCAACTTCTCCTATTGAGTCACAAACTATAATGCATGGTTATCACTATATGAAACAAATTCTTTCGGGATCAAGTAATGCCTCCATTTTTTCAATGCCTGTATGATAGCATAAAATTCCTTATCATACGTGGAGTATTTCAATTTTGCCTCATTCAGCTTCTCGCTGAAATATGCAATTGGTCTGTCCTCCTGACTCAAGACCGCTCCTATGGAAAACCCACTTGTGTCACATTTGACCTGAAATGTCTTCTGGAAATCCGGCAACACCAGTACCGGTTGTTCCGTGATCTTCCGTTTCAATAGATTGAAACTCTTCTCAGCCTTCGCTGTCCAGTGAAAAGACTTATGTCATTTCTTTACTGTGTCCATCATTGCTGTGCTAATTCCACTGAAATTCCTGATGAACTTTCGGTAGAAACTAGCCAATTCATGAAAACTTCTCACCTCAAATATGTTCCTCGGTGATGGCCAATTCTTGATTACCTCCACCTTATCTGGATCCATCCTCAACTCATTTGCAGATATAAAAAAACCCAGATAAATGAGCTCTTTCTTCATAAACGAGGACTTCTTCATGTTTATCAACAACTTCTCCTACTGTAGTTTCTTCATCACAATGGCTAAATGCTTCAGATGTTCAGCCTTCGTCTTGCTGAAAACCAATATGTCATCCAGATACACGATGCCAAATTTCCCGATGAACTCCTTTAGGACTTCATTCATCAACCTCATAAAGGTACTCAGCGCATTCGTCAAGCCAAACGACATGACAAGCCATTCATATAGTCCTTCATTGGTTTTGAAGGCCTCCTTCCACTCATCGCCTTCCCTCATGTGAATCTGGTGATATCCACTCTTCAAATCTATCTTTGAAAATTTTTTTGCTCCACTTAAGCAATCCATCAAATCATCCATTCTTGGCAATGGGAACATGTATCTGATGGTTATCTTGTTGATTTCCCTTGAGTCAGTACACATTCTCCAACCTCCATCTTTTTTTGGACTGAGTACCGTTGGAACATCACATGGGCTCAAACTTTCTCTGACCAATCCCTTGTCCAACAGCTCCTGAACCTGCTTCTTGACCTCTTCATTTTCTTGCGGCGTCAACCTGTACGTGACTTTGTTTGGAAAACTGGCCCTTGGTATGAGGTCTATATGATGACTCACACTCCTCATTGGTGGAAACGAATGAGGTAATTCGTCCACTACGATGTCAGCGAACTCTTCCAGCAGTTCCTGAATCTCGTATGGCAAATCATCCACTCTTGTGTTAGTCAGAACAATTCTTGATTTTCTGACCACAAAGAATTGTGGATCTTCTTTCTTCTTTACCTCCGTAAGAATTTCTTTCCCACTCATGAGAAGTACTATGTTTCTTACTTCTGTTTTCACCTCCTTATCTTTGATCGGAAGCAACATATGAGTTCTCCCATTCTTCTCTAAGGTATATGTATTCATCTTCCCATCATGAATCACATTTCTATCATATTTCCATGGTCTGCCCAACAATAAATGATAGACATCCATAGGAATAACATCACAGAGTGTTTTGTCATTATACCCTCCTATTTTGAATTCAACTAAACATTGTTTAGTGACATTTACCTGATGTCCCTTCTGTAGCCATGAAACTTTGTATGGACTCGGGTGATCAATTGTCTCCAGCTCCAGCTTCTCTACCATCTCAGTTGAAATGAGATTATCCGTGCTACCGCTATCCACAATAACCTTGCATACCCTATCCTTGGTCTTGCAAGAAGTTCTGAAAAGTCTGTTTCTTTGAGCTGAGTACCCCACCTCCTTCTTGGGTGTTAAGAGAACTTTACGCATCATCAGTGACCTTCCACCTTTTGCATCTTCTGCCTCAACATCTCGCCTCTGTGCCTCGGCGATGTGAGCTTCTCCTCCATCCTTCTTTTTCTCTGGACACTTGAATGACCTATGCCCATTTTTTCCACATGTGAAGCATGTGATTACTCCACCTCTTCCTCTTCCTCTACCTCTGGTACGAGGAAACATATTGTTATTGGCATACCCTGATCTCTAATCAGTATGTTTCCCTCGCTGTGAACTTCCACCTCTCTCAGTTCTAGTCTGAGGCTTTTTCTAGTCATCCTTGGGCTTCTAGTATTTATCTTGGGCAACCGATTTGCCTTTGAGCTGACTCCTGCCTCGGCCTCTCTGACCTTGCTTACGGCTCAACTTTTCCTCAGATTTCAGAGCCATTTGATAAGCATCCTCCACAGTTCGTATGGTTTCCATGCTCATCTCATCCTGGATATCATATCTCAGGCCATTCATATACCTAGCAACTTTCTCATCATCGCTCTCCCGATGACCTGCCTTGATGTTCAGTCGATAGAATTCCTCAGTGTATTCTTTCACTATCATCAACTTTTGTCTCAGGTTCTGCATCCTCCTGAACAGAGTGATTTGATAATCTCTCAGGATGAACTTTTCCTTCATCTTTGCAATCATTCGATCCCAACTTTTAATTTTCTGCTTGCCCTTGCAGCGTCTATCTGCTTGTAGCTCATCCCACCATAATGCTGCGTGTCCCTTCAATCTCGTGACAGCATGCCTAACCTTCTTATCCTCTTCGACATCTTCATAATCGAAGTATGTATCCAGAGCTCTAATCCAATCTAAAAGCTCTTCCACATCCAGATTCCCCTCATAAACTGGAATGTCCATCTTTATTTTTTCACCCATCCGTGCAATAGCTTTGATTAGACGTTCATTAGCTGCATCCTTGGCTGTAACTTCTTCCTCTTGTTTAGCTTCAACCTTGCTTTTGGAATCGATTATATTCCCAGCACCGACTGCGCGTCTTTTTGTTGTCTCCATATCTTCGAGTCTAACTCGTAGATCACGTATCTCTCTTTCCATTTCTAGATTCTGCGCTTGCCTACCCCTTCTCCTCAGGTTTTCTCTTTCCTCTGGATCGAGTGACTGTCTATCCCATCTCCTTGGAAGCATGGTGAATTTCCTTCTTCTCTGCTACAGAAAGAAAATAAATTTTCTTTCTCTGATACCACTTGATGCAGGTGCACCCTCGGGCACGTCCGCTCACAGGACCTTTTCTCATTTCTTGGCCCGAAGAACTCAAAGGTTCCCTATTTCCCTATTGGGAAATATTCCACGCACAACAACTAAACACAGGGTCTCCCTTTCTTCTCAACCAACACTGGCCTTTTCTTGATATCGGGGTTCCTTCTATCGGGATCTGGACACCCGTGATGTTCAAACAACTTGGATCACCGATCCTCGATGCACTCCTTTGTTTATTTAGCCCCACCTGGCTAGATTTTTGTCTATATGACTGGGTTCCATAAGACCGCAGCCTTCTATCCCTTTCCGTCGGGGTTTCTGACTTCAAAATCCCGATGCGCTCAAATTCTCGTTAGCCTTCTAGGCTAAGCTCTTGGTCCATGTGACCTCCTCTATATGACCACAGTCATAACCCCATCGGGGCTACGGGGTTTTTAATGCCAAAATGCACTCACTCCCAAGACTCGCGATCCTTCGAATCCCGATGTGCTCTTTACACGTTAGCCCTCCTGGATATAGGCTTGACTCATATGACCATTAACCGGTGACCGCAGTCTTCTCTTTTATCGGGGTTCGGGGTTTCGAGTGTCCAAATGCACCAAACCTCTGGTCAACAGGACCCCCGATTTCCCAATCACTTTGATCTCGACCACGCGTCCTCTAGGATGGACGATTCTCGCTGCTCCTCGCTATTTCGCGGTTTGCGACTTTCAAATGCCAAAACTCTTTGTCACCAGGATCCCCAATTTCCCAATGACCCAAACACCAATGGTTGACCCCCTTTTCGGAACTTTCCCCGATGGCATCGATTGCTTCCATGCATCCTCCCCCTGATGGACGGTCTTGATTTTTTCCGGGGTTTCGCGACTTCTCCTGCAATGATTTTCACGTCACCAAAAATACCGATACACTGATCCCCGATGCACGTGAAAACAGACTCCTCCGCATTACTACCCCCTCGTCACTCTATTGGGCATCGCAAAATCATGGTTCCTGGTGCAACAAGTTCTATTCCTTCGGAGTTCGTGATGTGTTGATCCTTGACTCCTCTCCGGCTTTTTCTCTTTGATGAGTGTCCTACCGAAATCAACGACTAGGAGTTCTCTAGAATTTCAAGACTCACAAGGTCTCTGATTCTTAACCTTTGAAACCCCGATGACTCTTCCGGGAATTCTCCTGTACCCCCTAGGGCTTAACCCTGGTGCAACTCCTGCCAAATCTGATGGTCGACAAGAATTCAACTATTGATCCAATGGTTCACGGGCTTTCAAGATCGAACTCTGGAGTGGCCATAGTCTTCTTGCTACTCTGTCGTATCTGAAAGCTGGCGGGATTTTCACGAGTTCCCTCCACAAGATATCGACCGTTGCTTCTCCCTCCTTGCGGATTTCTTGAAAATAACTAAGTGTTCCCTTGCGCTCACTCGTCCTCCTGCGCACAACCTGGAAACCTTGGTTTTTAGATGCTCCATGGCACAAAATCCCTGGGCAATCCTTCCTTAGGTCCACTCAAAAGTACTATACCTCTTGAGCTTTATCAATTCTGAATATTTTAGAATTTAAACCCCCTGCTCGCACTCCTTGCGGCAATCTTTCAAACACCTCAAATGTTTGAATCCTTCGACCCTGCGCACACCTGCAGTAGCAGTCCTTCAATACTTCACTCAGATTCACATCTGAGACTCTCCTTAGCCTGCACACTCCTTGCATGGCTCGTATAATCCAATTTCACTCCTGGGTGAATGAGAACAAGAGCTAACTATCTGAGCTTTCTGTCAACACACTCCTTGTAGACGACTTCAACTGCACTCCTTGCAGGAATCCTTACTCAGATAGAAAAACAATTGAAACTCATTCCTTCTCCCCTTCAAGCTTCAATTCAACCATGAAATCATATACACAGCATAAAAAAGAAAATGTATAACAGGAAACAAACATTCATGAGCATAACAACATCAATTGCACAGAGAACAACACAAACCATGAATTTGAATCAAAGATTTCTATTAATTCAAAATCTATACATGGATGTTCTTCTACAGCTATCTGCTTCTCTTCTATGCTCTTCCTGCTACAACTACGTTACAATGTACAATGAGAGTGTCTGTATCCGTTTTCCCTCCTTCTCTCTAAAACTGTCTAATCTATGAATTCAAGTCTATCTACCTGCATTAACTAGTATAAATGCCTCCATCTACTTCAGACGAGAGCAGGGAACTCAAGGTTTGATTACATTATACCAAGGCGCCTTCAATAAATGATCTCATTTATATTTGGTGCATCAACTTCAAGGGAAAATTCAAAAATTTTGGTTGGGTCTGCCCAGCTGTCCTTCGTCTTCCACGCTGGCTCGCTTGTCTCGGGAGATGCTCCTGCATCATCATGGCTCGGAATATAGGTTAACGATTACCTAGTTCAAGAAGACCCACGATGTCATGAGGGCTGACTGTGAAAGTAGCTCATGATGATTCTAAGGGGTGCAAAATAAGGTAGGGCCCTTATTCCTTAGAGACCCTTAGTCTCCCACAAGATCACTTGGAGGAGTATTGACTCTAGAGGTTTTGATGTCTACCAAGTTATTCAAGAGGCGATTGGCACCCTTGGAGCACGTAGTGTGTCCTGAAGGGCACGTTGTGCAAGAAAAATGGAAAGCAGTGAGTGGCACCCTTGGAGCTCGTAGTGCGTCTTGAAGGGCACGTCGTGCAAGGGAAACATAATGGGGTGAGTGGCACCCTTGGAGCACCTACTGTGTCCTGAAGGGCATGTCGTGTTGCTAATTAATAAATTAATGAACCTATATGGCCTTAGAACAAACAATGTGATGAGGAAGATTTAAAGTAATTTCCCTATTAAAATGTTGCCCAACCTAGGAAAATAAAGTCTAGGTCTAAGTGATACTTGTGATAAAAAATATAAATATCTATTTATATAAAAAAAATATAAATAAATAAATAACAACGATAATCAACATTAATCATTTGACAAGAAGGGGGTAAGTAATTCAATTATTTTATAAAAATATTTTGGGGGATAAAATTTAAAAGGGGGAAAAAGGGGAAATAATTGTTTTATCACATATGCTAATTAAAAATTTATTAATTAAAAATGAAAAGGGGAAAAAGTTAATTTTCTACACTTGTCAATTTGAGTTTTAAATAAAAAGGGAAAGAGGGAAATTTGAAAGAATTAGGAAACTAGGAAAACGCGGGAAACATCAAAAGAAAGGGGAAACACAAGGAAAAAGAAGAAAGACTATCTAGCATTTAAGAACTTTCTAAATTAAACTCAACTAGTAAATTAGTAAGGGCATAAGTCATTAAAATGTGTAAGGGAATATGGAGACACCTAGGAGCGATTCTAGGAATGCTTTTAGGTGGGTGAGAGAAGTAGGAGTAATTAATTAATTAGTGAAATTAATTTATGGTGCAATGAAGGGGATGGGTGACACATGTACGGGGAGGATTTTTATGAATTAAATTATTGAACAATAAATTAAATGGGATTTTGGGAAAGTAAATRACTTAGAAACTCTATATAAAGGAGGGAGGAGGAGGAGGATGGATCTCTTTTGTTATGCGTAACGTTAAGTTGCAGAATTTTAGACTTGACTGACTTAGCTTGTGGGAGTTGGGATAGCCATCTCAGTGAGGAGTGGTAAATCAGCCTTGCGAGGCGAGCTGGGAGCTAACTGTTTTCTCGTTCAGTGTACATGACCCCTTTGTGTCTCAGGGGGCTAAGGGGGAAGAAGAGTACCCCTAACATTGGTTGGGAGCTACCGGTGAAGTCTCATTGGTCGACAAGCGAGAGCTTCACGGAGCATGCAGGATAACAACTCAGAGAGGACGACTTGGGCTATGGTATGATTACTTGATACTGTGTGGTAGATTCTTATTATACCTCACACTTTCAGTTCTATATTTTTAATTGGGTAAGGAAATGTTGACTTATCAATTTAACTGATAACTTAATTTCCCCATAGCCTTAAGCTCACTGTTGATTGATTCCCTTGGCTTTCAATCCTTGCATGTTGTGCCTGTCCTTTGGTTTGTTGATTGTTGTGAAGACTTGAGCCTTTCATGCCTGAGCAGTCAGCCAAGATCCGAATCGATGGTCATCACTTCCGTGCACAATGATCTATAGATTCTAATTCTCTTCTTTTCTGTGTGTGGATGATGAGTGAAGGATGTGTTTTCCCAGTAGTTTACCCCTTCTTATCTCCGCACCTTGATCTTCGCCTTTCTTGGGTCTTTGGTTTTTTTATCACCTATATGTCTTAATCGTTCTCGGTAATCTAAAATATGTGTTTGGTATTTCCTACATTTCAACACCCTCAACCATGAAAATTTAACTTTGCGTTTATATATGTTGCTGGATCAATTTAACTCTGTGTTTTTAAATATTGTCAGATACATTTAAATCTACATTTTTATATAATGTTGGATGAATTTAATTCTGCATTTTTACATATTGTTGGTTAACTTAAATCTGTGTTGCAACACCTCCCTGCAACTTAACTCTGTGTTTTCTTTAATGATAGAAATATTCTCTACTTTTTTTTACCTCTGCACCTTAACATTTGAAGACGATTGAGACTGCGTTGTCCTTTGTTGATTGCCTTACATTCATTTGGACTGCGATTTCTTTTTTCTTTCTTATGCATTTAAATTATTGGAAGGCGATTTGCCCAAATTGCCTCCACCTCACTGGTTAAGGGGGGCATATTGGTGGGCATTTTGTTTACCTTTATGACCGTGTTGATATTCTTGTATAGTTTGTGATTATTTCCCTCTCGGTTATCTCTTATTGTTTTATAATTGCAACATACAACAATTTCCCTTTAGATAGGGTCTCAGTTATTTGACTGCAATTTACCTCCATTGACTACGATTTTACATTTACTTATGCTCGAATTTTGACATGTCGACAATTGGATTTAATTTGCATTTTCCTTTGATGGGACACCAAGTTAATTACATTCTGGATTATAATTACCTCTACGATTTGAGAATATGTATGGTTGTATTTGTTGATAACATTGGAAAGTGAATTAGTTGTAGGCAACATTGTTTATGGGTAGCGAATTGTGGCATGGGAAGTAATCCCGAGTTTACAGCAACTAAATTACATGACAACGAGTTAGCTAGACAACAATTTATATTTGATTAAATCCTTAATTAGACAATGAACGGTATCAATATTTCCGGTTAAATTCTTGTATTTGTTTTCACTTGACAACAATATATTATTCAGACAATGATAACTTTTAGATGCATTAAACAATGAATTTATACACCTTAACTAGACTGGAATGGACAAATAAATTAAATTATGAACAACTAAGTTATATTGTATATATTTACTAGACAACGTTGAATTTATCCCATCGTTGAAATCTCTACTTTCTTACACCGTTATGACATCATTTCCAACTATATTTGTGGCAACGATTTCATGCATGGATTGGACAATGATATCCTTCCTGTATTTTAGACAGCCAACTAATTGATTATGCGTTTTTATGGCAACGAATTTACCATTTTTACTAGACAACTAACTAATTGCTTCAATGTTCATACCCCTGAGTTTTTGCATTTACCTGACAACGATAATAATTGGCATTATTATTCTAGACAAATTTCCTCTATTTTTAATTAGCAATGGTAATTATTGTTGTAGGATATCGTTTAATAATGGAATCAATTGCATTGAAGTGGCACACATTTTAGACAATGAAATAGCATCGAATAGTGGCAATTATCATTGAAGAGGCATTAGTTATAAACATCACTCTCTTTAAGGTTTATCCCTTTTTAGACATCATTTTCGATTATTCTTAAGCACCGTGGAGCATCCTTAAAATGTTAAGAAGTTCACTTAATTTGATGAACAATTTACAATTGTTGATAAGCATATTGATTTGATTAAGTGCCCTTCTTAGTGCACATCATTACAACTTTATGACCCTTGTAGCTAGGTAATAGTTCATCCCTCGCACTCAACATCTTGCTTATCAGTTAAGGGATGGGTTTTTGGTGGAGTTGAGTTTTAGCTTGAGCTTTCCTTTGGTTGTCATCATCCTGCATTTTTCGACCTGTTTCTTGGGGTGTGGGTGTAGTCTT
The DNA here is from genome assembly GCA_009831015.1 of Picea engelmannii. Lineage (NCBI taxonomy): Eukaryota > Viridiplantae > Streptophyta > Pinopsida > Pinales > Pinaceae > Picea > Picea engelmannii. Next base: position 254,388 of record ML791908.1, read on the forward strand.
CTTGTCAATTGTTAGGCTCCTAGTGCGGGCAATTGTCATGAGTCCTTGGTCCAGATAGGTTATGTTGCGACAAGTTGATCGCCGCGCCTATCGCTTGGGGACAACATGATTCCTGATGAGTGGATCATTGTGTGCCCTATTGGATAGAGGCAATTTATAACTTGGCTAGGGTCTTTACTTCTGTTGTGGGTTTGTTGATATTATAAGATAGTGGCTAGCTCTTGGGTTGCAATGCCTTCAGGTGTTGGGTTCATGTGCCTTGAGGTTCTAGTCATTGGTCGTCAAGTTCTATGTGTTGGGAGGGGGATGTTGTCCCTTAGCTTGTAGGCATGGACATGTTTGTGTTGGGTGGGTAGTCGTTTATCCTTGTTGTTATATGCACATTTTGCCTAGTTGCTCTTGTGCAAGAGCATGGAGTCATAGTTGTCTATTGCCTGGACTGTGTGCTTGCATTTGTCGTCAGTTGTGTGGTTCAATTGTTGTCGTCATTGCCTTCCTGCCTAAAAAAAAAAAACAAGAGAAAAAAATAAAATGAACTTTGCTTTGCTTGTAGTCATAACGAAGGGGTTGTTACATATGGTATCAGAGTGGGTTCAACCCACAACTTCTGATCACTACGGCTTTCTTTGATATGATATTTGATTATAATGTTTCTAATTAAGTTGTCTTGTATTCATGCAGGTAATCATGGTAGAGGACGTCACGGAGGCAGATGACAGGGTGATAGGGGAGGAGGCGCGACGCCTCTTGTAGCATTCATGCCTAAGGGTCTAACCCCTAGGGAGATGAACAGGATGTTGGGAAGGAGCACATAGAAATGGGTGATGTGATTGGGTTGATGAGGTCTTTTCAGCACATGTCTGAGGCAATAATCAACCAATTAGATAGAGATGAGGTCAGGGCACCGACACCCCCTGAGGGTCCATCGCACGCTCCAGTCGGTACTGGTAGCATTCACCACAAACTCAAGAAGGTCAAATTTCCTGAGTTCTTTGGTGCCCCTGACGATGCAGCTGCCAAGGCATGGTTGGAGAATATGGCAATGTGATTTTCACTTCACGACTATACCTCCAACATGAAGGTTCGCATGGTAGTCTTTCAACTAAAGGGGAGCACTCTTCAATGGTGGAAGACGCTCCTGTCGTAAATAAACATGGTTGTCGAAGATGTGTCATGGGAATTGTTCGAGGAACGGTTCCAAGAGAGGTACCTATCAGAGTAATTCATTGAGAGTTAACTCAACGAGTTCAATGCCTTATGACAGGGTGACTGTACGGTTCCCGAGTATGAGGCCCATTTTACGGAGCTGCTTCGGTATGCTCTGCATCTAAATACTAAGAAACTTAAGGTCAACAGGTTCGTGTTTGGCCTTAATGGAAGAATACATGCAACATTTAGGATTTCTATGCCTCATACCTTGCATGATGTCATCCAGAAGGCCCTCATAGTAGAAGAAGAGCTTGTTATCGGGGGTCAGAGCAGGA
>ML791908.1:349143-381068 GCA_009831015.1 Picea engelmannii
AAATATATTAACCAATTAGAAATGACAAAAATAAATATTTTTACTATATCAAAAAATACATATTTATTTTCTTAAGTTAAACATTACATTTTACAAACAAATTTAAAATATAAAACACATTAATGTCAAATCAATAGAAAACTCATTGCTATAGTCCTTCTTTGGTAGGGACTAATAATAATGGTTGTTAACTTCATAGGATTTAACAAGAATTTAATATTAACAAGCTAAGTTAAAATAAAATCCCTTAAACCTAATTAACCTTAATTATTAAAAACCTCTAAATTTATAATAAATCATCTTCTCTTTTTTGTAATTTGATGAAATTGAACGTTACAATTTCAATATATAATTCTAAAATCCACACAACCTTTTTTTATCAATTTTTTGAAAATATTTAACCGTAATTCATTCCATTATCAACTACAATGTTATTGAAGTTTTCAACTATTATTATTGGAAAAATGAATATTATCATTATTACTAAAACCTATAAACCTTTCCCCTCGAATGGGGTGTTAGAGCACTCCACGTGTCCATTCGAGAGCCCAGAGCCTGGTATCTTGCCTCTAGCCACGTGACGAAAATTGTTGCTCCCTTCGGCCTTTATTACCACCAAATGAACTTTGCAACTATCCTTTTTTGTGCACTCTCAACTAAATGCTTAAGTGTGCTTGGCACTGGATTCCTGTTATGGCTATGAAGATTGTACATTGTTCGATCCTCCTGCACTTGTGTGGAATTATTCTCCATATTCCCTCTTATGGCGATGCCCATCCCCCCAGTTGGTATCTATCAACCTCTCCTTCTGGCTAATCTTGCACTTTGTCGTTCTCCCTGGTGCCCACCTGGTTTTTCCGGTTCGAATCTCTGCCTCACCCTCAAATTTGTCAAGCTATTCTTCGCTTTTATGGGAAGCTAAAGAGAGTTTCCCTCTGGTACCATAACAGAGTGGCCATGGATAGCAGTCACCCTCCCACCTTCACTCCTATGCTTATATCCTCACCTCCATCATCCACTTACTCCTCACTAGAATAATGTGGTATTCTACCTCTGTCCTTGCCATGAGCTTGCCGAGTCGAATGGTTTGACCTTCAGGGAAATTCTCTTGCCTTTTCTCCTGAACCTCTCCTGGACCTAGCCTCTACCTCACATCCAACACTGGCATTCCCTTGTATTCCACCACCCTTCTCTCCCTCCCCACCCCCTTCGGCACCCCTGTTGCCAACTTTTGTGTTGTCTATGAAGGAATACAATGACCACATGCAAGAACTTCAATTGGAAGTGAATCAAGGCAAAGATCTTCTCTAGGCTGATTGTGATTCATCCCCACGACTCCAAGATTTGATCTCAATTCTCTAATATTTGGTATTCGAAGTCCGTAAGGACATTGATGAACTCTGCTTTTGGCTGGAACACCTGGATCAACATAGAGAGTAAAACAAATCTCTACTCTTGACCTTGCTCCTCTCCCTACATTCACCAGATTCGAGCACTAATGCCCCCGCATCTCCAGGGGCATTTCTTCCTCCAAGTTTCCGGGGGGAGGATGAATGAGATGTGGATACATGCGCAAAGGAGGTTGAGGACAAGAGAGACCATTGCATAGAGGAATTCGAGTACGTACAAGCACACTAGATACAATAATAGTCGGCAAGTGCAAAGGTGTTAGAATGCTTGTTTTATTTTGAAAAATGTTAGTTGTTTCTGGAAGGTTCTGTTTAGGTTGTTGGAGTTTAGGATTGTCAATTTTGTGGGTTTGTCAGACGATAGGATTTTTTTGGTTCATATTATGATCTTATTTTGTTCTACAATATGCATGTATGGATCAGTTGAATTGATTTTCCCACGAGGTGGCTCAGACAAATATGTTTAATTATCACTGATTTTTACAGTCAAAGTGTCAGGCTAAGTTAGTTTCCCTTCGGGGCAACTCAACACATACAAAACTTGTTCTTAAGATGATACTGTAATTTTTGCGCATGAAAGATAATATATAGCTTCTTACTTAAAAAAAAAACTATAAACCTTCTACTTCTAATGCATGTGCCATATTTATTTTTTTCTATTAAATTTCTTAAATTTCCAACCTCTTACCAAAAATACATTCTTCATAGGGAAATATGTGCTAACTCATTGGGAAATCTGTGCTAACTGAATGATCTTAGGTAGCCTAATTATTAATAGTTAACCTTGGAAAGTGTAACAAACCACTTTCTCCTTATTAAATTCAATAAAATCTAGATATGAAAAATCTCCATTTTAATATGGAAAACATAATTTATCATATTGTTTATATTACAAATCATTCACTATTTTACATTTTTATTTGGACATTAGAATTTCAAAAATTTAAAGGACTAATTATAAAATTTACAAAACATATGATAAAATTTATGAAAAAAAGGGGTGGTAGGTGCAAGGAGTCATCTATGATTCCAATGGACAAAAAACATCTGACTTTTCCTGGGGCTTGGGGAAAAAAACCAACAATAGAGCAAAGACCCTAGTAGTTTATATGGGGATAAAACTAGAACATGAGAGAAGTATCCAAACTCTAATTGCAATAGGGGATTCTGAAATTGTTATAAAGGAGCTTCAGTCTATCAACCTCAACAAAGCATCCACCCAACGATCTCAGCTCGAGAATAAATTCCCTTAACAATAAATTCACCAACTTACGCTTCTTCCATATTCTCTAAGATTAGAGCACAGAGTGACCTAGGTGGATATTGATGGCCACCCACCTTTTCCAATTCACTCAAAACAATTTTCTGGAAATTTTGGTAATTTACTATTTTTAGCAGTTTTTCAGGTACTGAAATTTTGGAGTTGTTTTGAGGCCCTAAACAAAGTTTTTTGAGAAAACAGAGAGAAACATGGAGCGTAATTCAATGTTTCTCACCCAAAAGTTGTATTCCTTGGATATATATTTCTAACGGTGTATCAAGCACCCCAAACAAAGATTGTATGCAAAAGTTATACCCCTAGGAAGTTGACGTATCGACTACCCCCATCAGGGTCCGCAAACCTTTTGGGTTTTCATCTTCCAGGGTTAGGGTTTTGGATTTTCCTTATGTTAAAAATGCCCTTAGAGCCTCATTGTAATAATCATCTTCTTTTGAATGCAAGTAGCCTTCACATCTCTTCTCAAAGATAAGATGCCACCATTCTAGTGAGTCTTTCACTTTTTATTTTTATAGTCTATGTACATTTTTATCATTAATAGAAATCGTGTATTACTGTATCTATTTGTTTATGGTTTCATCTCTGATACATTTCTGTTATATTATTGGATATCCATGATATCTCTTTGCATTTATTTATTATATCTCCACTCTCATTTCGTGCCAAAAATAATCTAGATCACCGAGGAAGATAATCTAGCTAAAGTGACAAAAGGCTCGGAACAGAGCCATCTAATCACCAACCAAGTCTCCTCTCATGTTTGGTTTCCTTAACTACACCTTTTCTTTTTCTCCTCCACCCACCATAAAGAACACTTTTATTCATCCCTCTCTCCCTATCCTAACCTCTTCTCCCTCTAGTCGCGCTCCACTTCTCCCCCCCCTCACACCCCCCCTTTCCTCCCTCTTCCTCCCTCCCCTCCTTCCTGACTCCCATGGTCTACCCCCTCCCATTCCCCATGCTCGAATGGGCCCCAACTCCCCTTGGTACGTGCCCCCCCTTTCTTCCCATGTTCCTTCTCTCTCCCCCCCATGTACTTTCTCACTCTGCACTCGAACGCCCTTATATATGAGGATCTACGCTTGCATTCCCTAGTGACCAACCATAATTATATAGCATCATATTTGTCCTCTCAACCCGAGTGAAGTCACCTCTACTCGTGGGAGATAATTTCTCCCTTCATATTCAATGTTTTGTTGTTTAATTACCCATGGATACTGTGGATTCCACTCAGTTTCTTCGTCTGGCTCTTCAGACTGCTCGCCCCTCACTCTGGTTGGCCCTCATATGTTCTTTCCACCTGCATCTTTCTTTCTTTTAGCCGCTACTTCTTCTTGTTCAACACCCGCTCGCCTCTTATACTCTCTAACCTCCATTCCATCATGTGGTGGAGGTATAGTGCTCCTTGTTCCTGCCCAATTTTCACCTTTGAAGACCTCCATGAACAGTTTCAAGCACCGTGAATAGATTGCAGGAGGATGAAGGAGTGCTCAGATGCACAACATCGAGAGCTTCAACAGGAAAATCAAGGGAGACGTGAGAATTTGGCAGGAATATAGTCCCAATTGCAGCAATAGGAAAGCCTCCATAACCAAGAACTGGAAATAGTTTTAAGAGGAGTCAATCAAAATACAAGACATATTGGGGTTGTTACCCAACGAATGGAAAATCCTTAGCAACCAACACACTCAGTTGGCACTAATGAATCTCGGCTTCCCTCTTATTTTCGGTTTCTTTCCAATAACAACCATCATGTTCCCATAGCGTTAGGTTTCACAGATCGCTATTACACAAAGGAGAACCCAATAGAGGTGAATTTAGAAGTTCGACTGGTGGAACAACAGGAATATCCTGAGCAACTTCATAACTATTAACCAAGTCTTTTATGAAATGCAAATTTTTGTTGTTGTTAAATGTTTATATCGCCACTTTTACATGGAAGAGATGTAGCTTATATGGACCAATTGTTACTGTTTTCTTAATCTTAGACACACACTTACTCTTTTTTGGAAGCAATAGAGGTGCTCACACCCTGCCACATGTACTTTTTTGAATTTTGGCGGCCTTATTTTTAATATGAAAACACCCAACCATTTCTGTTAAAATAATTATTTTATGAAAATAATTTCTTTTTAAATTATGTTTATTAATAAAAGTAATAATTTGGCTTGGATGGGGTGTCAAGTGTCGAGGATAGGAGCTGAATTTGGAGGCCTGACATGATGTCTAGAATAGATGGATCGTTGGATGACATCGCTAAAGAATTTCCATGTGATCCTGGTTGTCTGCGAGAGGGATATAATATTATTGGGGAGCCTATCCAATGTCACTTTGACGATGCATAACTAATCTCCCCATTATTGTAAGTGGTACAAGATAGGACAAATGGTATCTTACGATGAAAAGGTAGTTGGTCGATGGGATGACTGTGGAAGATGAAGTAAGTGGTGAAGGGGGCTAGTGCAAAGCTAGAGATGGAATTCAAGGAGCATAATTAAGAAAAATCATGGTCACAAGTATGAGAGTATGATGACGAAATATGTTAGCAAAATGATTTCCTAGAACATGCATGGGAAAACAACTCATGTAGCATGAGCGATAATCCTTAATTATTCTAAGGTAAGGGGGAAAATTCATGGCTCTCATCTTGTTTTCCTGAGTGAAATTGATCATCTCAGGTGGAATTTGGAGTTAGAAACCAAGAAGGTGGACTATTGTGTTGGGGAGTGGGATCCTGGTAAATCCTCTTCGAGATAGGTTCCTATGAGAAAAACTTAGGAGAGGCCCATGAAATTTATCAAATATAGTTGAAGACTTCGCCAATTTATGAATTCTCAGATATCCAAGAGGAACAATATTCGGTGGATGTCACTACACAAGAAAGTTCTTTGCAGGATAAGGAGAGTGAGGGGGGGTTGTCAGTGCACTTCACACAACTTAGGTCAGCATATCAGAATGGCTAGAATTGGGGTTTGAGGAAGGAATGGTAAAGGGAAGTAGCAGAAGGCGTCCTCCTCCTAGGGACCAAATAATTGGACCAGAGCTTCCATGGCACCATGGATGACTAGTTCTTGATTCAAGTATATTTTCTCACAAGATGAGAAGCAAATTTCTAAGGAGATTGATGACGTTGTCAGGTGCCCAATACAAAATACTCTAGATGAAGAGATTGTGTAGGAGGTTAAGAAATCGGTCAATGACCCTAGTAATACCAGAACCAGAGAAATGAAATACTTTCATCTAACAAGGACCTATTGGGTGGTCAAAGCCTTGGTGGTGCAAGGCATAGAGAAATCCCAAAAAGAGAATGATACCACTACCCAAGCTATCAAGATTCTAGAAGGGAAATTTGATCTATTTTGTCTCTCCCAGTTTGGCATAAAGTTCCAAGTGAGAACAGAGGAACCACTCCAACATTAGGCCAAGAATAGTCTAAGAAAATAAAGTCCTCCAGGGTCGAGCGAATTCCTCATCTAGATTGGCGATGATGAAGGTGCAATCAAGGTGTTAGAGGATGGAAAGAATATGGGCCTTGGGCGTGGGACTCTTGGAACTTCCCAGGGTTGAAATGCTTATATTTATTTTTTGTTTGTAAATTATAGTATAAGAAGTAAGCAGTATTTTTTGGCTTTGGTACTCAGGGATTATCAGGCTTTAGATGTCTTATGCTCTAGTGTGATAGTTAAGTATAGTCATTTTTTTCTATGGATCATAACATGTTTACCTGGATAGGGTTTTTGAAGTAAACTCTATGGAACTCCTTGACATTTGATGATGATCGGTGAGGGTCCTAGTTTCTGTTTTGACAGACCCTCACCACATGATATGTAATTTTACTATCTATATTTAGTAATACAATAACTTTGTTTTTAGTTTAAATAATAATAATAATAATTTATTTTTAAGATCAAAACCAAGATAGACACCAATTGATATATATATATATATAACTCTCTTATTTGTAAAATAAAAAATCTCTTCACAACTATTACCTATCATAAATAAATTTATTAACTTACCATGATCCATGAATAGACTTTAACTAAAACGATAAATCTTCGCATGCATGCATAGTATTTATTTTTTCCATTAAATTTATGTTTTCTTACCAAACATAACGAGGTGAGTGTGGAATAAGTTGTACACATTCCACAAACTTAATATTTTATTGATAAAATCATTACTTAGGGATATAAAACCCAACTAGGCGTAAATTTCTCTTTTTCCATTAAATTTACACCTTACCTAATATAAAGAGGTGAATGTGCGATGCGATGTACACTAAACTTGATAATTTATTGCTAAAATCAAATCAATACTTGATTTGTTGAGGGGGGTCAAAGAACCAACTAGCTATAAATATCTTCTTGTTTAAAAACTACAACCCATGCCAATATCTTCTTGTTTAAAAACTCCAATCTCCAACCCATGCCATTTGTTTTTTTGTTTCAAAGTTATGATTTTGTAACATCCCACTATGGCGCACTAAGAGAAATTATTCTTTGAGGACACTTGCTCGCAAGTGATTTGGATTATTATGATATTAAAACATTTGACTTTGATTATGATGAGTTAAGGTAGATGACATGATGTTTTACTGCATTGACATAGACGGTGCTATTGACTTAGTTTTACTGAGTGTGCAAGGTTTTGGACCTTGAGGATGCAGAGGCATCGATGGAACCCCTTGGACTCCAGATTGAGTCAGGGAGTGTGCTATTGAGGTTTGATTGATTTACTGTGATATTAGTACATTTGATTAGATGATATGATGTGGATATGTTTTGACATGAGTTGTTGATGATGCAGGTTGACGATAGCTTGCCGAATAGACTCACATATGGAGTAAAGGGGCCACACACGACTACCAGAGAGGTTGAGGGAGAGGTGTGGACAACAACCCTGCCACAGCCTACTAGCACTCATGTTGTGGCTCGAACTGTAGGTTAACGATTACCTAGTTCGAGGGGACCCACGATGTCGTGAGGGCAGACTACGACAGTCGCTCATGATGATTCTAAGGGGCGCACAATAAGGTGGGGGACTTATTCCTTAGAATCCCTTAGTCTCCCACAAGTTCACCTGGTGGAGTGTTGACTCCAGGGGTTATTGATGTCTACCAATCAGTCAAGAGGCGAGTGGCACCCTTGGATCACGTAGTGCATCCTGAAGGGCACATCGTGCAAATAAACAGATGAGGATAGTGGCACCCTTGGAGCACGTAGTGTGTCTTGAAGGGAACTTTGTGCAAAGAAATAAAAGAGGCGAGTGACACCCTTGGAGCACGTAGTGCATCTTGAAGGGCACATCGCGTTGATGATGATAAAGGAACGAACCTAGATGGCCCTAAGACAATTAACACATTAAGAAATTTTAAAACAACTTCCCTAATTAAAATGTCGCCTAGTTCAGAATCTAAGTCCTAAGTCTAAAACTTCGCTAGGGGTAAAATTTTGTCTACCCTTAAGAAAATATCTCTATAAAAATAAAATAATAAGTTTAAAAAAATAAAAAATAAAAACCACTTAAGTAATAAATGTGGTCTTCATAAATTTTTGGGTAAAATGAAGAGAGTAAGAACTTAAATAAAATCTGTGGATAAAAGGTAAAGAAGAATTTAATTATTTAACTTGTGAAAGTGTAAAAAGATATTAAATTAATAATAAAAGGAAAAGAGGTTAAATTGCACAACTGTTGTTTTTAGCTCTAATAAAAAGGGGAAAGAGGGAAATTGTAAAAATTAGGAAACTAGGGAATGGAGGTAACATAAAAAGGGAAAGAGGGGAACTTATGGTAAAAAGCAGGAGGTCAACTTAGTAAAGAATCTGCAATTAATAACCTTCTAAATTGAACTAATTTAGCAACTTCATTTTAGGGAAAGTCTTTAAAACCTGTAAGGGAATCTAGGGACACCTAGGAGTAAATTTAGGAGTAACTCTAGGTGGGTGAGGGAAATAAGACAATTTAATAAATTAAAGAAAATAATTATTGAAGGAATGTGGGGTATGAATGACACTTGTACGAAGGAGAATTTTTAGAAGATTTTTATTTAAAACTTAAATTAAATGAGGTTTAGGGAAAGATTGGAAGTTCAAAAACTCTATAAAAGAGAGGAAGGAGGAGGAAGAAGGGGATCGGATGTTAGCGTAACATTACGCTGTCGGATTAGTGACTTGACTGATTTACTTGTGGGGAGTTGGGATTTCCCAGCTCAGAGAGGAGTGGTAACTTGACCTTGCGAGGCGAGCTGGGAGCTAGACGTACCATCTGGATAGTGTCTGGCCCCTTTGTAGCTCAGGGGGCTAAGGGGGGAGCAGAGTACCCCTAGCATTGGCTGGGAGGTACCGATGTAGTCTCGACGGTCGACGAGAAGGATTGCACGGAGTGCACAGACGACACTCAGAGCAGGCGAACAGGCATTGGTACGCCTTTCGGTTGAATGATAAAATGTGTAGAATGTATGATTTAGTTCTGTAGGCATATTATTTTGTGATTGTATATGGTTCGATGCACAAGAAACCCATCCCTCTACCCATCTCGATTTTCATGATTGAAATTATATGTCTAAATTTTTAAGACTGAATTTTTAGGTCTGACTCGATTTCTGAAATTTATGTCTAAATTTATAAGTTTGAATTTATATATCTAAATGAATAGGTTGTGTGAATGCTATAGTAGTATTCATTTTTCCCACCATAACAGTTCGGGCATTTATGACCCCATTTGCCTCTCGAATGCTTGAACACTTGTTATTCATCGATATGTTTCTTCCTTAATGTAACTAGAACCGAGGTTTAGCCATCGCACCATGAGGAAGAGCATCCCCTAAATGGAAATGCCCCTTTTTACATGCAACTCACAGGCCGTGTAACCACTTGGAGGGTACGATTACTCTAATTTTGATTACATATAGGTTGGGTTTCAAGTGTCTTTTTGTCTGTACTTATAGCCACTTCCTGATGTTTTTAACCATAAGTTTTGAGGTTGAGGATAGCTCTCATTGCCTGCAATCAAAAGCAGTGCCCCATCCATGATAGACACACCATTGAGCATAGCATCCATGAGAATATCATGACCCGACAATCAACAAAAGACACATGTCTTAAAAGCTTCATATGAGTGTTTTCAAATCCAGTGACATCACACAAGGGACTATCTTCCTTCCCACTTCCATATGCCTTGTAGCTAATTGGTCAAAGGCAATGATCATCTTCACATTTATATATTTTTGCTTTAGCATATCCCAGCTTAATAGTGACGTTTTGCTCTAGTTCATTCTTGAAACAAACTGTTTGGACACCAGTTATTACTTTAATAACTGTTGATTTCCCTTGTGCCACATGCCTAATTTTACCTATGTTTATTGTAGCCTGACGAGAAATGACCTCTGGAGAAAGTAGATTTAACTTGGTAACATCCAGCTTGTTCAGGTCCTGCTCCATTAACCCTTGTATCGACGTTTTGGCACTTGATGGATGATAATCCCTCACAAAATGAATTTAGAGGCAGAGAGTATCGGGATTGCAGATCTGTCTGCATAGATGAGACAAAATGCTTGTTGTTCTAAGTTGACCGGAAGGTATGTGGGCACCTTCACTTCTTTCTCTTCCTCCATTGTCTGCTCTGATTTTTTTTTCCTTCTAGATTTTCACTGTTGAAAGACTTCGAATTTCCTTCCGCATTCCACTATTTTAGCTTCTGTTTTATTGGTGCCTGGAAGTGGGCGAATTGGAAAACCGTTGCCATTGTTGTAGACGATGAAGTCATTTCTTGTGACTTGGCAGGGACCGTCTCTATAATTTCCTCTTGGTTATTAGAATAAGATGGCGTTGCCTGTATCCCTATTGATCCGTGAAGGTTTTGTTTTGGGATTGACTTGATTGCTGTAGCTACCCACGACCCCTTTTTGTTGATTATTGCCGACATTGTGCTAAATTGGGAACCCCTTTCTGCTAAATGATCATCTATGCTTGGTTGTATTATGGGTTAGGCCTAAGTAGACACTGTAGATAGTTTTAATGCGTTGATTTTCCAAATTATAGGTTTCCAGGATGTAACTGGCATAAATGTTATTGGTGAAAGATGTTAGCCTTGATTTATTTAAAGGATAATTTAATGACTAATGGAATTGACAGTTTGGGTAGCAGTAATTCTTTAGTGCTGTTGGGATTGTCGTAAATCAGTAATGACAACTAGTACAATGGCAGGAAATTTTATCAGAACCTTAAACTGTCAGACCTCATTACCCACCGTGCGTCTTGCTAATTTTGGACAGGATTTTCACACCTAGGCGTCTTCCCTTTGCAAATTTATCTTGATTATGTTTTATAATTTAATTTTAGACCATAACTTACATGAGGTTATATGTATACCTATATGTTAGGTAACACATATTAAGTTTATTATAATTCATTAAGTTAATGGAGTGAAGTGATCTGACATAGGATTTATTTTCATTCACCAAGTGGTTAAATATGGAATGATTTACCTTATGTAAAATTTATCAACTTATAAAAGTAATCAAATTATAACTCTTAGACCTTGAACTATCCTTAAGGCTTGTCTCTTTAAGTTTTCATGTTATACTAACTCTTGGGAAGGTAAAGGAATATTGGAGTGATTCTTGGATATTGAAGAGATTTTTATGATGGATATTGAATAAATTACTTTATTTGAGACCATCATTTTATACACATTTATTTTAGTATAAAATTAACATATGCAATTGACACATCCTTATTTAAATGGTACTTGATGGAATTATATTACCTATGTATTGACATTAAGTTAATATAGAATTGTTACTCACAAGACACTCAGTACTTGTAGCATTAATCATAAATTTGTCAAGATAAAATCATTGGTTCTAATTACTGATAATTAGGACTGCATTTATGATAATATAGATTGATTAAACTTGTCCATCCTCACTTGTAAACTTGATTATTCTATGATGAGATCTATGACCGAAGAATCTGTTGATTAAGCTAGATGCATGGATTGATTGTGATTGGTTGTAAATCGGATTTCTTGCGCCTTGTAGATAGAATGATTAATTTAATTGTGTTCTAATGCACTAACAACATTGATGATGATGGATTGATTTAGAACTAGATTAGTATTGTGTGGTTAATTAAAGTTAATGTATGATGGTTTGCAGTAAATATTACTCTCACCCATGGTTAAGTAAATTTTAGGTTGATAGAATGAGTTTAGTTGGTCGTGGATGTTGGTTGATTTAACATTTTAGTTTTTGTCTTATTTGTGTTAGTGGGATATAGACACCTCCTTGTTCCTCAAAACAGTCGCCAACCCTGAGACCTTAAATGGTCAAAATCGATGGGAACCTGGGCTTGAGAGTTTCTTATGTGTCCTGGAGGTCCTAACCATTGCAGGGTAGGACGAGCGGGTAGTTAGTCAGTCTTGTTTATTGTCGATTGATCGTCATTCAATGCATGCAGATACTTGATGTGCATCTTAGGTTGTCATGTTGTGTTCGTCATTGTATGTGTCTTATTCATTGTTAGGTGGCAACGTAGAGTCGAATGTGGTTGTTACCCTTGCACACACGCACACACAAAAAAAAATAAAAAAATTGCTTGCTATATGAGGTTCGTCGTCGTAACGAGGAGGTTCATTACAGATTTACATGCATTTATTATAAAATTATAAATTTTGAATTCAAGTATAAATGTTAATTTATTTATCATTTATATGGATATGTGTAAATTTATTATTATTTAAATTATTTATTTAATTAATTTAAATTAGTTGTATTTTTAATTGGATTTGTGATGAAGGTCAAGCTTCCTCTTTAAGTGAGTTGATTTTCTTAAATTTGATGTTTATAATTTTTTTTGTTATTATTAAGATTGAAGACATTGAATAAAAAATAATTTAAAAAACTGATCATTGTCTTAATGAAAAATAATATTAACATAATCTGGCTCAAAAACATATTTTTTTAGATAAGTTTTTTTGGTTTTATATTATATAGTTATAGATAGAAATATACAAGACTTTAGAGGCCAAGGTGAATGGCTCAACCTAGGCATGATATAAATGCTACACAAGAGTAGTTGTCGATATGCTCTGTGGGAAACTAGGTCAGCTAATAAAGTCTTAAGAATATATAACAAAGAAAGTTTAAAACTATCTAAAAGATTAACTATGACCATGTGCCATACAAAGCAAGAAAAGCCTAAATTGACTAAAATGAGAAAAAAGAGTGACCATCTTGTGGTAGTATGTCAAGGGACCTCAAATTTGACATTAGGGCCTTTCCTTCTCCCATTCTTACTTGGTGAGCCTATGACACTAAATATGGCTTCCCTCTTGGTGGGAACATTACCTGGCCAAATTTTCCATGTCCCACATCCTCCCCTTAATACACTGGCACTCGATGTGGGGATGGATGATCACTTTCAGTGAGTCTCTGACATTCTTGTTTAAGGATATGATTGTCCAGAGAGTTCCAAACAATGTCAATATTGTTCTTTAGGTGGGAGACTCCTATGTCTAAATCGTCAACCAATGTTTTTTCTTCTCTTTTGACATGCAACAAGATGATGGTAGTTCCATCATAAATTAAAGAGTGAAGCTACTCAAGGATTTCTTCAATGCACCAATACTTAAATACCTTCCAAGATGGTGATCCATTTTGAAGGAGAATTAGCATGTTGATTATTATTTGAGAACTCCCTCCAATGATGGATGATATTGGAATAGGCTCATCGTTTTACAATTTTCACACAACAGAGAAGGGCCCAAATATTTGTTGCATTATTGGAATTGATGTTAAGGTCACCAATATAGAATAGTAAAATTAGGCCAGTGGAGTCCTTGAAAACTCCCCCGTAGTCAGCATCACGTAGATTGTGTTTAGTTTCTCCATAAAAATTTAGTTTGACAAAAGAATGAGAGGTAGGAAACCATGTGAGGGGAGGAGAAATGTTTATCTCCCTATTGTTCTTGAGAGAAGAGAGAAAAGAAAGATCAAGATCCCAATTTGAGAGGATGACTTGTTCTTTGTGATTACATTTTAGATCATTGACATTACAAGATTGAGATCTTATTGTTTCATATATGCACTAGTGGTATATATTCCATATTGTGGAAATTTCTTACTTCTCATATTAGAATGTGTACTTGTTCCTTTCTTTCCAAGTTTCCTAGAGCATAAAACCTGGGAACACTTTCCAAGTCATGTTTAATAGGAAATAGAGGTTGGGCCCTTCAAATCCCCTTTGTTTTAAAAGATCCCAAGTTAGGATTATCATATGAGAAACTAGCCAATGAAAAATGGCAACCTTCAACCACAAGTTAGAGTGCTAGATCTTGATCTAAATGTATTTCTCCTAAATATGAGAAAGGTATGTTGTTGTGTCCTGGGATTATTTAAAATTGAAGAGATCACCTAGCTTATGCCCCCATCTAAGCTTGTCAGGTTTGGTGGAGAATTCGATTTTGTAACTCATAAGATCTTTTTTGAATTATGATAATTGAAGTTTGTTCTCGAGCGACAAGTGATTTGGGTTTGGTCTCCATATTCTCCATTATGAAGATAATGGTCCATTAGCCTAGAATTTTTCCATGTGTTCACCATGAATTGACGCTAAAGTGGCTTTGATAGTGCAATAAGTTGGGTTTTGTTGGAGCCCTGGAAGTCGTTTCCATGAATCTTCACAAAATAAAGTTGATTTTCCATCCTTTACTTCCCAAAAGCCATGTTCTTGAATGGGGATTTTATTTTTCCATGTAGCAGTCCAAATGATAGATCACACACAATTACCATCCATCTTGTTAAGTTCATTTTTCAAAATTTCATTAGCATATTTTTGTTTCCAGAATCAACTCCACATTTGTCGTTTCTATTGAGTTCATTCCCACCAAATTTTTTCTCCAAGGACTTTGTTGAGGGTGTCATGGTTTCTAAGACCTAATCCATATTTTGATTTGAGAAAACAAAGGGTCTTCCATGCAACCAAATCCCACTTTGTTCAACTTTGTTGCGTTGCCAGAGAAAAATGCATTGAATAGATTGAATAGTTTTCAGAATTCACCCGGGGGTGGCCAAATCAGAGAATGTATATAAGGGGATGGATTCAAGGACAAATTTTAGGAGAATGAGACATCCAACTAAATTCATAGAAAAAAAAATTCAACTTGAAATTTTGTTCTCAACTTGGATATTAGGTCTTCCCATGGAGCATCTATAACAACATAAAAGATGAGAGGCATCCCCATATATTTGAATGGAAGGGGGCTCCTAAAAAATCCCATGATGCACAAAATATGAAATTGAATAGTCATAGGGGTATTGAAAAGGAAAATTTGATATTTAAGTTAGCTTATGGACATACCCAAGGTCTCCATGAAGTTATCTAGAATTTTTTTGATGGCTTTGGCCTCTCTAGACATGGGGGTCTCCATTAACATGGTTTCATCCACAAACTAAATGTGAGTGACTAGATGGCCAGAGCTATGCAACATGAGCCCTTGCAACTGGTCAGAGTTTACCTCAACTTTAACACTTTATCTGAGACCTTGTGCTATTAAAATAAAAGTGAAGGGGGAGAGAGGGTATCATTGGTGGATTCCAAAAGATGTCTTGAAATGACAAGAAGGGGTGTCATTGATCAAAATGGAAAAATATGTTGAAGAGATGAGAAATAGGATGAAATTGAACCATGTTTTATGAAATCCATAGGATAGAAGGATAGATCCTATGAATTTACAACTAAGTTTGTCAAAGGGGTTCAAAAGATCTAATTTGAGGAACATTTTTAGGCATTTAATTGTCTTCAGTGAATGAATTATCTCACAGGAAAGAGTGATGTTTTATAGAATCTATCTCCCTTCCACATAACCAATTTGTCCAGGTCCTATAAGGATAGGCAGAAGGGGATTCAAGTGAGTGGCAATAACTTTGGAAATTATTTTATAAATGACATTATAGAAAGTAATGGGGAAGAATTAGTTAGGTTCGATAAATTCGTTCTGTTTAGGAATAAAAGTGAGGAAGGTGGCATTTAGTGTTGGTACAAATCCTAATATTCTTTGATACTTTGATACCTATGACTAGACATTGTTTTTTACAATGGACCAACAATGGTGAAAAAATAAATCATGAAACCATCCAGACCCTGAGCCTTTCCTCTAGGAATTTCCTTGATAGCCTCTTCCAACTCTTCCAAAGAAATAGGATGTAGGAGGCAGGCATTGTGACCACTTGTGACTAGACTAAGAATGTGTTGGATAATGGAATGGATAGCATCAAATATTTTTTTTTGAGGATTAGTTAGAATTGGAATAAAAATGGAGACCATTTCCTATTCAATATCTTAATGAGAAGAAAGATAATTACCTTGAGATATTTTTAGCTAAATCATGTGGTTGGATTGTATTCTTTGAGTCATGGATCAAGGGATCCATTTTTGGTGATTCAACATTTGTGAAAAATAGGAAAACAAGGATTTTTATTTTTATTTTCTCACATGGATGCAAAGGCTCCTCTGAAATGGATCTCACCAAATAAGCCTCCAGATAGCTCAACAATGACATAAGAAGAAAAACATGAAAATTTTCACCAAATTAAAAATATAGAAAAGAAGATGAATGAAAATAGTGCACATATGGATAACAATATGGATGAAAATAAGTATCAAATGGAAAATAAGATAAATGAAAATAAGGAACAAATAGTAAAGAAGGTGGGTGAAAATATAGAACAAATGAAAAATTAGATGGATAAAAACATGGATCGGAATTGCAAAATTCCATTTTACAAACCTTATATGGGAGGCTTCCTAAAAGTGACAATGTGACCAAAGTGACACATGAAAATAAAGGTAGTATTCATGTTGAACAATGTTCTAGTAATAAGAAAATTTCAACTACATTTAACTCTAATAGTGGAGTTAATTATGGTGGGGGTCCTAAATTCAACTTTCCCAAGATTGAATTAAGGAATTTTGATGGAACAAAGGTCTTTATATGGGTGAACCAAATAGAGAAATATTTTGAACTACATGATATTATGGATGATAAGCAAAGGATTCACATAAAAAATTTGAAATTTGAGAGAAAACCATATCAATGGTATCAATGGGTAGTAAAACAAAAGCCACATTTTTATCATTATACTTGGGGTTTCTTTACAAGAGACTTAGAATCGCAATATTTGGGAACATGAATAATTCAGTCAAATGACAAGAATCAAGCACTTAGGTGATATTGAAGATTATAATTCAAAATTTCAATTGTTGACCACAAGAGTGGATGACATAAGTGATGAACATTTGTTGGAATCTTACATGGGTGGATTAAAAGAAGACATTAAACATGATATTTTCCTAAGATATCCTACAAATATTATGGAATATATGCAATTTTATTTTCATATTCAATCCAATAATAAGGCTAAACATAAGTCTACAATTTTATCATATGATGTAAGAAAAGATCATTTTGCGTTTCATAAGACAACCGTGCCTCAATCAACAAGGTTTATACCTAAAAAAAGGATGAAAGAAAAGAAAAGGGACTATGTTTAAATTGTGATAGAAAATAATGTAAGGGGCATAAATGCAGTGATAACAAATTATTTTACATAGGCTGTGAAGAGGAAGAAGATGAAGAATTGGAAGCACTACAAGAACAAGATCTAGAAGAGACTACTCCAACAATATTTTGTCATGCATTGGCGAATGACATTACTCCTAAAAACTTCAAGATACAAGGATACATCAAAAGGAAAATCGTAACAATGTTGATTGATTATGGCAGTACCCATAACTTCATCAATTACAAATTAGCAAAATATGTCAATTTATTTGTATTTATAGCACCAAAGTTTTAAGTATTGATTGCAGATGGAGGTACCATAATTTTTTGGGGGAAGTGCCATAGTATTAATCTCAAATGCAACTCAATATGGGGGAGTATTTTTTGGATAGTCCCATGATTTCCATCCAAATGAGTGGTTTTGATATTGTATTAGGTGTCCAATGATCCTTAATTTTCAATATATTTTCATGATATTTTCCTCAGATGGTAAGTAAATTAAGCTTAGAGGTATCCAAGAGAAACCCTCTTGTTAGCGTAAAATTGAATCAGTGAAAGAGTTAAAGTTGTTATGTCAACAATGTTGGTTTCAGGAACATGGTGTTAGCACTAGAAGTTACCCTTATACTGCTATAAGGATAAGCCCATTACCCATGAAAACTCAATGTCATACCTTTCAATTCTTGCAATCTTTGAAGAAAAGCATAATCTACCACAAATTATGTTGTCTTTGAAAATGAAGAAATCAGACCAGCATTTGAGCTCACCATTATTGAAGCAACTGAAATGTCCATTGAGTCTTCCTTTTAGAACCATACGAATCAACAATGGAGTCGCAAGTAAATGTTTCAACATGGATTTGTCAGGTGAATGATGCATTATGTACTATGTCACTAGCTCTTTTTCACCATCAAAGACTAGATCAAGGATTTGTTGTTTCTCTGAGGGAAAATATTCAACTTTGTTCCCAAAAAAAACACCAAAAATGTTAGCACTAGAAGGTACCCTTAGACTGATAAAAGGATAATCCTAGTACCCATCAAAATATGAATAATTAAATCAAGTTTGGTAAGTGTATCAGCTAGACTAATCGAGAAAGGAGAGGGAAAAAAAATATAGATCATTGAGATACCATTGGGCATGGAGCCAAATAAACACTGGGAAGTTAGAAGGAAATTGAAAAGAACATCATACAAATAGCTAATATGATGGTAGATTGAAGAAAGAAGAAGAAGTTGACATAAAATAGATCATCCATGGAACAAAGATATTCTCTGCAAGACAAATGAAAGATATTTGAACAAAACAAATGACCCATAGACAAGTTACAACAAACCCTTTGTTGTTTCAAGAATCTATAAATCAAATATTTTCTTTTATTAATAGAATCTTGAGCAACAGAGGATCCGTTGGTTGTGGAGCATGATTATCTTCCTGATTTAGAGGTCTTTTACTTTCAGCCGTGTTTATACCCCATGAAGTATTTACACCCCAGAAGTATGTACACTCTCCCACACGAAGGAGTGCAGAGGGGGGGTACCCCCTCTGCGGGGTTCAGGGGGGCTAACCCCCCGGCTGGGGGGTCTGGGGGCAAGTGGTCCCCCAGCGGGGGTTTGGGGGTGAAGCCCCCAAAGAAAAAATTACCTTGTAAAATTATATTGTAATTTCATTGTAAATCTATGATGCAGGTGAGATGCCCACTCTCAGGATCGTTCCAATTCTCTTCTAAGCCGAAGTGGCTCCTTAGATCCCCTGTTGGAATCCCTGTGCAAACTCCCGATCCACAGGTCCTTTCTTCAATCTCACGGCCTTTCCACACTTTATCGTGGCTTTACCCTGATCTTGATTTCAGGTCATCGGGGTTTTGCTATCCCTGTACTCGAGATTTCCTACTCTATCCAACTCCTGATCTCCGATGAGCTCCTTCCACCTTTAGCCCCTACCGGCTATGCCCTGGTCCATATGACCACATACCATAAGACCGCAAACTTACCTTCCTGTCGAGATTTCGAGCTTAAAAAACCCGATGCGTCCCCTTTGTGCACTAGCCCTCCTGGATAGGTCCCACCATATGAACACTGCCTCTGCAACTGTGGCCTTAAATCCTTTCGTGGCTACTCCTATCGGGGTTTCGACATTTTCAATGTCAAAATGCACACGTCCTTAGGATTCGTGATCTTTCGATCCCCGATATGCCCCTAGCGCATTAGACCTCCAGGCTAAGCCCTGGTCCATGTGACCATTACCTCGTGACCTCAGTCTTACCACTCCGTCGGGGTTTCGGGGTTTGAAATGCCAAGATGAATATCCCTACGGGATTCCTGATCCATTGAATTCCGATCCTCTGTCATGATGACAGCTGGCCTCCACTATGGCTCTATCCTCCTTTTCGGGGTTTCGGTGTTCGCGGTTTCTAAATGTGAAGTTTATGCATCCACAGAATCCCCGATATGTTGATCCCCGATTTTTCGATGGATGGCCTCATGTCGGGCCTTCCTCCGATGGCACCAATTTCCTCCATGCATCCCTCCTCTGATGGATGGTCCTGATCTTGTCAGGATATCGCGATTCATGATTTCAAAAATCATAAACACCACGTCCACGGGATTCCCGATATCTCGATGGACCAAACGTTGATGGATGGCCTTCTTGTCGGGACTTTTCTCGATGGCGCCGATGATTGCCACGCGTCCTTCCCAAATGGATGGTCCCAATTATGTCAGGATTTAGGGACTTCCGATGTCCTGGTTCCCTCGATCTCAGGAATGTTGATTTCCTGATGACTCAATATCCCGACTCAATGCGGATGTATGACACCTGTCCCGTGTGAATGGAAGGCTCATATTTCGTCGGGATTTCCAATCTGGACTTCCCTGATCTCTTGTCCATGAGAATGTCGATTTCCTGATGCGTAAAAATGCCGATGGTGCTTGATCTTCGCCACGTGTCCTCGCTAACGGACTATCCAGATCCTCGTCGGGATTTCGCAGTTGTTGATGTCCTGATCCTCACGACCTCGAGAATCCCGATTTCCCGATGGCCGATATCCCGATGGCTACACCACATGCAACTCCTACTTAATCCAATGGCTGTCGGGTATTTTTCCCAGATCTGACGGCCCATATCTGTTCTCCTTCCCTACGCTCCTTCAGAGGCTTAAGCTCTGCGCAACTCCTCCCGATCCAACGACTTACGGGATTTTCGAATGAGATCTGATGGCTGTCGATCTCCTCCTTCTATAGGCTCCTCCTGAGCTCCTCCTGGATGTGTAAACCAACGGTCCAGATCTATTCTCCTGCTGATCTGACGGCTGACACTGCTCCTCCCAAGGTTCTAAAGGCCTCGACCTTTTCTTCATCTCCACGAACTCCACGACTGTGAGTCCTACTGTGCGTATGAGAATGCTGGCCCTCCTGAGATTATCCTCCTACTCAAGCAACTCCTTACTGAGTCTTTCAGGGTGTTCAACAACCCAATGAAGATCCTTCAGTGGATACTTCCTCCAACTCCAGAACTCAAAGAGTTCTTTCCTTTTCTGTGATTTCCTGCACACTGACTCGATGTCCTCCTGGCAGAGTATCTCTTCCACATAATGTTCAACAGTTCTGTCTCCTTTATCCTGTGCCTCTATGCACCTGCTCAATGCCCACCTGGCAGAGCTCTTAGAATCCTCAGTGATTCTATTTTCTGTCTGAACTCACAACATAGTTCCTCCAACTGCAGCTAGTGCCTGTGCTCAATGCCCACCTAGCAGAGCCTTTACAGAACTCCTAAGAGATTCTATATACAATTGTGTCTTCTCCTACACAGCCTTGCCTCCAAGGTATTCAACAATATTGAGGTATTCCTCCTGAGTTGTTGACTTCAGTTCCTGTGCCTCAGCACGTCTTTGTCTGAATCCGCAGAGTTCAGAAGTGAAACCTCTATGCACGGACCTCAGAACCTGCAGCGTTCTGTCACACCCTCCTAGCGTGAAGCCTCAAAGACCTTCAACCTGAAATCAAACACACTCCTACAAATGCACAATTACAACATATAAAAGAACACATATAGACATCCATACAACACATAATCAATGCAGGAAAAACTATTCTAGTTATATTAAAATGGTAAATGCCTGTAATTACAATGTGTTTCTGAGCTCTCTCTGGCTCCTCTCTACTCTGCTCTACTCTCATCCTTCACTAACTCAAAATGAGATCTCAAAATCTCTTTTACCTGAGGGGCTCATCGAGTGCTTCCCTCCAGGTCTACCTACCTTATTCAATTACAATAAGTGGTTGTATAGTCAAACATCTAGATCTAGATCTCAGTCGATCTAGCATTAAAGACGATCTACCTAACGCCTGCACAAAAGCATTGCTTCCATGGCTCACCCGCCTAAGCATTAAAATACATTCAATTTCAAATTTGAATGAGGACTACGCCTCCCTTCAATGCACGATTTGAATTTGTGGACGTGGTTGGCTGACGTGGAGAGATGCTCCTGCATCAAAAACTCCTCAGCTGCAAAATCATGAGCTCCTACTCATGCGCTTCCCCTTTGAGCTGTTGAAATCCTCCTGAATCCCAAATAAGTCTTTGGAGCTTTCCATCTGCTCCATTCTGTTGCTGCTGCTGCTTCTTCTGTGCTACTGCTACTTCCTTCCTTCTGCTCAACCTCTCCCTACTGGCAGTGTCTGCTGAATTCAACATCAGCTCCATGATCTCTTTGATCACTTCGTCCAGCTGCTCCAGTGGTTGGTTCTGTTCATGCAGTCTCCTCAGCTGCAAAATTTTTTTTCACATGAGAAGATCACCATGATCTCCCATGCCTCCTTCATCTGTTTCCAACTTCACCTGTTGGATGTGCACACCCTACACTTTCACCTTCTCTTCCAGGGCTTCAATCTATTCCCACAGATCAACAAAGAAAATGTTGTCTACCCCTTCTTCCTCTACTTCTGCAACCTCCCCTGTTGCAGTCTTTTCAGCTTCATTGCTGAACGTATTAAGCCATTCCTCAGAATGCTCACTCTCTTCTTCCGCTTCTGCTTCTTCTTTAGCTGTCAGCTCCAATGGTACAACTCTCTCATCTAACTGGTTGAAATCATTGAGCCATTCCTCATAACGTTCATTCTTCCCTTCATCCGCTTGGGCAGTCTCAAATGTCTGCTCCAATTTCCTTTTGACAGTCATCGTCAGCTGTGACTATTCTGCTGTTGCACCATCTGCAACACAAATTTCTTCCTCCTCTTGGGCACATGGTAGGAATCCTCCAATTCCCCCAATCATCAGAAGATCATCCTGATCTTCCTCCTCTTTTGTTAGTTGCACTTGCTGATCTAAAACCATCTTTGAATTTATGAGACCCTCAGACAGTCTCATCTGCTCAGTCAACTCCTCTGGCTGATCAAATTTCCCTTGCTCATCCCTACCCATTTGGCAATATAGGATGTCTCTGCTACCCTCCTGGTAGACTATGAGATCAACCGATCCCATTTTCATCAGCAACCCCTGCTGTATTGAACTCACCTCTGAGTCCATGAGACCTTCATATGGTCCCAACTTCTCATCTCTACCCACCTAGCAATTCAAAATGCTTCCGCTGCCCTCCTGGAAATATTTGAGATCCCACAACGACCTCTTATCATTGCCCAGCTGGCAATGTGAAACTCCCTGGCTGTTCTCATGACAGTCTCTGAGATCCTCAGTTGATCTCAAATCGTTGCCCATATGGAAAAATGGAATTTCTTCTGCTCTGCCCTCCTGGTAGTCTTTGATATCATCAGCCAATCTCATTTCATCCTCTTCATCATCATCGAGACCTCTCCCAGTCTCCGATTTTTATATCTCAACCATCCTATTAATAGCCTTCGCTGTCTTTTGACCATCAACTCCTTGACTGGTCATTTTTCTTTTGGCATCTTTCATGGGCCATTCATATACCCATCTCGGCTCCTTGTCCTACTGCAGCTTAAATTCGAGCCTCGCCAATTATCTCTTCATATCTGTGAGCTCTTCATCTATATCTTCTTGGCTCCATAGCTCTCTCCTCCCAGCATACATACGGCCTTTAGTAGCCATCTTTCTTCCTTTGTTTTCCTTCCTGACAAATATGCTGCTATCACTCTGCATCTTGAGTGTGTCCAACTTCATCTTACAGTCCTGCTGACTGTCTATGGACTATTGCCTACCTGCAAGCAAGTCCTTACAGAGTCCTCAACAAATCTGTCTTCTTTCTGCTTCTCTGTCTGCAATATACAAATAGAATCCCACTCTGATACTACATGATGTGTATCAGAGTGGTCCTTCTCTTCCTTGCTCCTCTTTCCTGAAATATACAGACAAGAAATCTGCTCTGATACCACTTGATGCAGGTAAGATACCCGCTCTCAGGATCATTCCAATTCTCTGCTGAGCCGAAGAGGCTCCTTGGATCCCCTATTGGAATCCCTGTGAAAACACCCGATCCACAGGTCCTTTCTTCACTCTCACAGCCTTTCCGCACTTTACCATGGCTTTTCCCTGATATTGATATCAGGTCATCGGGGTTTCACTATCCCCGTGCTCGAGAGTTCCTACTCTCTCCAACTCCCAATCTCCGATGAGCTCCTTCCGCCTTTAGCCCCTACTGGCTATGCCCTGGTCCATAGGACCACATACCATAAGACCGTAGCCTTACCTTCCTGTCGGGATTTCGAGCTTCAAAAATCCGATGTGCCCCCTTTGTGCGCTAGCCCTCCTAGCTAGGTCCCACCATATGACCATTGCCTCTGCGATTGTGGCCTTACCTCCTTTCGCGGCTACTCCTATCGGGGTTTCGACGTTTTCAATGTCAAAATGCACATGTCCTTAGGATTTGCGATCTTCCGATCCCTGATATGCCCCCAGTGCATTATCCCTCCAGACTAAGCCCTAGTCCATGTGAGCATTACCCCGTGACCTCAGTCTTACCACTCCGTCGGGGTTTCGGGGTTTGCGATGCCAAGATGCATATGCCTACGGGATTCCCAATCCCTCAAATCCCGATCCTCTGTTGTGCTGACAGCTGGCCTCCACTATGGCTCTGTCCTCCTTGTCGGGGTTTCGGGGTTCACGGTTTCTAAATGCGAAGTTTCTGCGTCCACAAAATCCTCGATATGCCGATCCCCAATTTTTCGATGGACGAACTCCTGTCGGGCCTTCCTCCGATGGCAATGATTTCCTCCACACGTCCCTCCTCTGATGGATGGTCCTGATTTTGTCAGGATATCGTGATTCGCGATTTCAGAAAGCATAAACACCACATCCACGGGATTCCCGATATCCCGATGGACCAAACGCCGATGGATGGCCTTCTTGTCGGGACTTTTCCCGATGGCACCGATGATTGCCACGCATCCTTCCCAAATGGATGGTCCCAATTATGTCGAGATTTCTGGACTTTCGATGTCCTGGTTCCCTTGACCTCAAGAATGTCGATTTCTCGATGACTCAATATCCCGACTCAATGCAGATGTATGATACCTGTCCCGTGTGAACGGACGACTCAGATTTTGTTGGGGTTTTCGATCTGGACTTCACCGATCTCTTGTCCACGGGAACGCTGATTTCTCGATGTGCCAAAACGTCGATGGCGATTGATCTCCGCCACATGTCCTCGCTAATGGACGATCCAGATCGTCATCAGGATTTTGCGGCGGTTGATTTCCCGATCCTCATGACCTCGAGAATCTCGATTTCTTGATGGTCGATATCCCAATGGCTATACCACGTGCATCTGCTGCTTAATCCAATGAATGTCGGGTATTTTTCCCAGATCTGACAGCCTAGATCTGTTCTCCTTCCCTGCACTCCTTTAGAGGCTTAAACTCTGCACAACTCCTCCCGATCCAATGACTTACGGGATTTTTGAATGAGATTTGACGGCTATCAATCTCCTCCTTCTATAGGCTCCTCCTGAGCTCCTCCTCGACATGTAAACCAATGGTCCAGATCTGTTCTCCTACCGATATAACGGCTGACGCTGCTCCTCCTGAGCTCCTGTGCTTTCTTCCTGCCTTGTGAGAATTCCCAAGGTTCCAAAGGCCTTGACCTTTGCTTCGTCTCCGCGAACTCCACGACTGTGAGTCCTGTTGTGCGTATGAGAACACTGGCCCTCCTGAACTTATCCTCCTACTCAAGCAACTCCTTACTGAGTCTTTCTGGGTGTTCAACAACCCAATGAAGATCCTTCAGCAAATACTTCCTCCAACTCCAGAACTCAAAGAGTTCTTTCCCCTTCTGTGCTTTCCTGCACACTGACTTGATGTCCTCCTGGCAGAGTATCTCTTCCACAGAACGTTCAGCAGTTCTGTCTCCTTTATCCTATGCCTCTATGCTCCTGCTCAATGCCCACCTGGCAGAGCTCTCAGAATCCTCAGTGATTCTATTTTCTATCTGAACTCACAACAGAGTTCCTCCAACTGCACCTAGTGCCTGTGCTCAATGCCCACCTGGCAGAGCCTTTACAGAACTCCTAAGAGATTCTGTCTGCAACTGTGTCTTATCCTACATAGCCCTGCCTCCAAGGTATTCAACAACCTTGAGTTCTTCCTTCTGAGTTGTTGAATTTAGTTCCTATGCCTCAGCACGTCTTTGTCTAATTCCGAAGAGTTCAGAAGTGCAACCTCTGTGCACGACCCTCAGAACCCGCAGCGTTTTGTCACACCCTCCTGGCGTGAAGCCTCAAAGACCTTCAACCTGAAATCAAACACACTCCTGCAAACGCACAATTACAGCATATAAAAGAACACATACAGACATCCATACAACGTAGAATCAATGAAGGAAAAACTACTCTGGTTATATTAAAATGGAAAATGCCTATAATTACAATGTGTTTCTGAGCTCTCTCTGGCTCCTCTCTACTATGCTCTACTCTCATCCTTCACTAACTCAAAATGAGATCTCAAAATCTCTTTTACTTGAGGGGCTCATCGAGCGCTTCCCTCCAATTCTACCTACCTTATTCAATTACAATAATTGGCTATCTAGTCTAGCATCTAGATCTAGATCTCAGCCGATCTACCTAATGCCTGCACAAAGGCACGCCTTCCATGGCTCACCAGCCTAAGCATTAAATTACATTCAATTTCAAATTTGAATGAGGACTGCGCATCCCTTCAATGTGCGATTTGAATTTGCAGACGTGGTTGGCTGGCTGGCTCGTTGATGTGGAGAGATGCTCCTACATCAATCTGGACTGTTCATTATAAGGTCGGAGATCTAACGATAGAGATTATGTTAGGGTTTTTTTCCCTAGAAGGCAACCCTCTTTTATGAGGGAAATGTATTGCGGCTATGTATGTTGGTGAGTATTGTATTCTAAGAGAGGAGACTATGAGAGAAATAAGAGGAAGTTACAATGGGTTTTGCTGTAGGTTGTATCCCTTCATTTTGTTGGATAATAATAAAGAAAGGACCTGGCAATTTCTCTGGTGGACGTAGCCCACATTGGGTGAACCACATAAATCTGTGTCTCTCTTGTATTGTGTATCTTCTATGTTTTGTTTCTTCATTTGTTTTATTTTATTGCTCCGTGGTCCTATTTTTCTAACAACTTGATGCAGAAGCATATCCCACATCAAGCGAGCCAACACGGAGACAATTGGATAGCTGGACGAGAGCTAGCAAAAATTTTGAAAATCACCTTGGAAGTTGTTGCGCGATCTTAGATGAGCCATTAAGATAATGTGCACTTGTGTAATGTAAACGAACATTGAGCCTTTAGCTCTCATCCTTAGTAGGTAGGAGGCATTTAAGATAGTTAATGCATGTAGATAGAATTTAATTCTAGATTAGACAGTTTGAGAGCGCAAGAGGGAAAGGGATATAGACACCCTCATTGTGCATTGTAACATTATTCGGAAGAAGGAAGAGAAAGAGCATGCAGAGAGTTGTGTAAGAACACCCATGTACAGACATTTGAATTAATAGAAAGAATTGGTTCAAATTCATGGTTTGTGTTGTTCTCTATGTATTGATGTTATGCTCATGAATGTTTGCTTCATGTTATACATTTGATTTATATGCTATGTATGTGATTTCATGCTTTGAGTTTGAAGGCTGAAGAGAATTGGGAATGAGTTTCAATTGTTTCTCTATCTGAGCCAAAGGATTCTTACAAGGAGTGTAGTTGAAGTGTCCACAAGGAGTGCGTTGACGAAGGGTTCAGATAGAGATAGCTTTTGTTCTCATCTCTGTAGGAGTTCAGTTGACCAAAGGAGCCATGCAAGGAGTGCACAGGCCGAGTGAAGTTCAGGGTTGTGAACCTGAGGAAGAGTTGAAGGACTTTTGTTGCAGGTGTGCGCAGAGTCGAAAGGATTCAACACTTGGAGGTTGTTGAATGTCTTCCGCAAGGAGTGCGTGGAAGGTTCATTGAAGGATTCAGAGTTGTAAGAAGCTCAGGAAGGTAAAGCCTTTGAATTTGTTGAAGCACAATGTAGAGAAGTTGTGCCTTGAAGAGCTAAGCAAGTGCCGTAAGTTTATGCTGTAGGTGGACAAGTTTTGCAGATGAACACTTAGTCGTTTCACAGATTTCATCTGGAGGAACGGACGGACGGAGTTCTCCGAGGAGAATCCGCGAATCTCCATGAGTCGTTGGATCTCAAAGAGGTGCAAGGGAGATATGGCAGAGTATTTCATAGGGTTCAAATCTCAAGAGGGATAGAACCGTAGATCGGAGCCACAAGGGCCAACAGATTTACACGTGGTTTCGTATATCGGAGTTTTGTGGGTTGAAACTCTGAAATATTGAAACGCGAGTGGCGAAATCGTGATAGGAAAAAAAAACCCTGATAGGAAAAGGTCAGCGTTGACTGTTGTCGGGTCTCGAGGGTTCGAGAGGCCTATGCTCGACTATTGAATTCACGAAGTCACGAATTCCGATCTCCTAAGTTCAAAGAGGGGAGCCCACGAAGGTTGTTGTGGGTGCAGATTTCCCGATAGGGAAATAGAAGAGCCTTAGAGTTCTTTGGGCCAGTAGGAAAGAGAAGATCCTATGAGCGGGCGTGCTTGCGAGCGTGACTGCATCAGTTTGGTATCATAGCTTAGAAGAGCTTCATTACTTTTTGTAGTAGGGAGAAGGAAGATTCACCATGCCGCCAAGGAGAAGAGATAGACAATCACCTGATCCAGAGGAGGAAAGGAAGACGTCTAGAGGAAGGGGTAGACAGGTGCAGAATCCAGAAGTAGAAAGAGATCTGCATAACATACGTGCCGGACTTGTGGACATGGAGATAAGACAAAAATGCATAGCTGACGTAGGAGATATCAGTGAGTCCGAAAGTGAAGATGATGCTGGGCATGGAGACGAAGAAGTCATAGCATAAGATGTGGCCAATGAATGCTTTCTTAAAGCTGTTGCAAGAATCGGTGCAAAGGCGAAGATGGACATTCCAGTTTATGAGGGAAATCTGGATGTAGATGAGCTTCTAGACTGTATTAGAGCTCTAGATAGATATTTTGACTATGAATATGTCGAAGAGGAAAAGAAGGTCAAGCATGCCATCACGAGATTAAAAGGACATTCAGGCTTGTGGTGGGATGAACTACAAGCGGACAGGTGTTGCCAAGGCAAGCAGAAGATTAAGAGCTGGGACAAGATGATTGCGAAGATGAAGGCAAAATTCATTCCTAGGGATTATCAAATTTCTCTGTTCAGGAGAATGCAGAACCTGAGACAGAAGTTGATTTCAGTGAAGGAATATACTAAAGAATTTTACAGGTTGAATATCAGGGCAGGTCATTTTGAAAGTAATGATGAAAAAGTAGCTAGGTATATGAATGGCCTGAGATATGAAATTCAGGATGAGATGATTATGTTGACCATCTGAACGGTGGAATATGCTTATCATATGGCTCTAAAAGAGGAAGAGAAGCTGAGTCCAAAGCAGAGTCAAAGAGGTCGAGGTAGAAGTCAACCCAGAGGCAAATCAGTTGCCCAGGATAAGTATCAGAAGCCCAAGGAGGATTGGAAGTTTGGGTCTGAGCCTAAATACAAAAGAAATGAGAGAGGTGGAACCTCACAGCAAGGGAAATATGCTGAACAGAGAGGACAACATACTAAGCAAAGAGGAGATTATGCTAACAATGGCACTTTTCCTCGCACTAGAGGTAGAGGAAGAGGAAGAGGTGGAGTAATAACATGCTTCACATGCAGAAATAATGGGCACAAGTCTTATGAGTGTCAAAATAAGAAGAAAGAAGGGGGAGAACCTCACATCGCTGAAGCACAGAGGTGAGATGTGGAGGTGGAAGATGCTGAAGGCAGAAGATCGTTGATGATGCGAAAAGTCCTTTTGACACCAGAGAAAGAGGTGGAAAGTTCAATCCAAAGGACCAGACTTTTTAGGACTACTTGCAAGACCAAGGACAGGGTATGCAAGGTCATTGTGGACAGCGGTAGCATGGACAATCTCGTTTCAACTGAGATGGTAGAGAAGTTGGAGATGGAGATGATTGATCATCCAAGCCCATATAAAGTTTCTTGGCTACAAAAGGGACATCAGGTAAATGTCACTAAACAATGTTTAGTTGAATTTAAGATAGAAGGATATAATGATAAGATATTATGTGATGTCATTCCTATGGATGTTTGTCGTCTATTGCTGGGTTGTTAAGGTCCTAACCTGCACATAGGTAGATCAATGTATTCGGATGTAATAAAGGTCAATATTAATAAGGCCTTTCAATAAAATAGAATAAGGCGGATGTAAGAAGACCTAATAGAAGCTTCTACTTCTAGAAGGATCTTCCTCTAGATGCTTCTCTTAATAGACATATTTAGTATAAATAAGAGGCGAAGGTATGAGAAACCTAGCTTGGAGATTATTGTAACAGAGCACTGCTCTACTAGAGGTTTCCCCCTAGAAGAGGCCTGTGAACATTGCTATCTGAATCAAAGCGGTATTTCTGTTGCTATTTCGTATATCATTTCTATGTATGGTGAAGATTATGCTGGATATTTTACTATCATTCTGTCATTTCTAGCATTTCATTTCTGTTCTGCATATTTTATATATCTGGTATCTTGCAAGTGGTATCAGAGCACTTTCCTTGGAAGAAATTGTGGGTTTTTTTTGTCAGGGTAGAGACGTATTTTGGCATCTTTAAGCCACAGAGATCTATCGTTACACGCATAAACCCGCGGTTGAGGGATTCATACACGCAAGAAATACAAGTGGTTATTAAGTGCACATCTGTTGGCCACCCTTGTAACCCATGTTGGTACCCCTTCGAGGGGTAGTGCATCAGACAACACTTGTGTACGGATCAGCCTAGATTTCCTGAAGCCCTCTTTAGATAAACCTATTGGCCGCCGGACTGCTATAGTGTCACTGAGAACAACACTCAGGAAGATACTCTCTAGTACCTGGGTAGTTGGGTAGTACGGATAAGGGTACGGTCTATCCTCCTTAGTTAGTGCCCTGAGATATTGGGCCGAGTACTACTGTTCGACCCCACACGTATATCAGAGAGCTATAGCATAGGGAAAACCCTTGTCTGTAGAACCCTTGAATACCTAACCCTTGGGGAATATAAACAACAACATAAATAAATTAAACCAGCGAGATCTATTGATGCGCATCTGTGTTTGCGTTGCTAAGTAAATACTCTCTGGTTCAGAATTTGGGGATTTCAGCACTGCAGTATTCTTTAGACTCATTTGAGACCTATTCCATTAGACTCATCTCTTCCCCCTTGTCACATTCATCTATATCATTTTTCGACAAAAAAATTTCTGACCCCGCCTGCTCCTATTTTTTCACCATTATTTGAGACCTATTCCATTAGAATCATCTCTTCCCTCTTGTCACATTCATCCATATCATTTTTCTGCAAAAATTTCTAACCCCACCCGCTCCCTTTCTAGCTCACCCATCATCATGGCCCATACCCATGGCCAAGAACTAGAATCTCGCATCAACACCTTGGAATCTGGTTTCCTTAAGACCCAACAAGAAGTGCAACAACTCAGTGCTACTATTGCCTCTCATGATGCCTCCATAAATGCCTCCATAACTGCATCTGTCAATGTAGTCATCCAGTCTGTAATGGCGGAAGTCAAAAATGAACTTGAATATGTTGTTGTATCACTCTGCACCAGACTCAAAATCCCTCTCGATGACTCTTTTCCTGATGCACATAAAAAGACTCAAGGTGAAACTTCTTCCCATTCCTTTCAACCCCATCACTTTCAAAGGGACATACGCCTTCTGCAGGTGGATGTAACCAAATTTGATGGCTCAGACCCCACTAGTTGGGTCACACAAATGGAACATTATTTCTCTCTCTACAACATTACAGATGACTCGGCCAAACTCCGGTATGGTGTTCTCCATCTAGATCAAGAACGCTGGCAATGGTGGGAATGGAGAAAAACTTCCCGTCAAGGATATATTGCTTGGACCCAATTTGATGCTGAGCTTTATGAACACTTTGAAACTGACACCAACCATTTGGGCCATTTGACAAAATTGAAGAAATCAGGCACAGTTGAAGACTTCATATCTGCATTTGAGCATATGTCTTTTCGAACAGAGGGCATGACTGATGCTTTCTTTCGAGAGTGTTTTATCAGTGGCCTCAAGGAGGATATTAGGGCCCATGTCCTCATGGCTTGACCTACGACTTGGGTGGAGGCTACCAAAAAAGCTAAAGAAGCCCAA
>ML791908.1:415077-431198 GCA_009831015.1 Picea engelmannii
TATGGCCACAACCAGACTATCCCACAAGTCTGGTAAAGAACACAACAAACTGATACATTTATCTTCATTTGAAATTTTAATCTGAATAGATACTAACTGACTTACCATAGTATTGAAGGCGTGCAAATGCTCTGCCACCAAGTCTCCATCTTTCATCCTCAAGTTATACAGCTTCTTTCTCAGGAATAGTTTATTTACTAGGGAATTATACTGATACAACTTCCCCAACTTTTCCCATAAATCCTTTGTTGTAGCTTCCTCTAACACATTTAGTAATACTGAATTGGAGAGACACAATCAAATTGTGCTCTTTGCCTTCCGATCCATCGTTTTCCAGTCATTTGCAGAAGTTCATGTAGGTGAAATACTTAGATCTACCATGATCCACTGATCTCCGTCCACCAAAATATCTTCAATATTGAGCTTCCATATCTCAAATCTTTTCCCATTAAACTTGCTGATCTCCATCTTTGAATTTCTTGCCATTTATTTTCACCTGAAAAACAATACCGTAGATCTCTCACTATAACAAGGATTATCACAGTCCTGAGCCAAACCCTTGACCACAAAGGCGTCCCCCTGAAGCCAATAAAGCTCTGATACCAAATGTAAATTCTAACCTTGTACAATGTCTACTGTAAATAGATATTCAAAAAAGAACTAAAAGATACAATGGCAAATACAAACATTACACAGAGATTTTTCCCTTGGAAACCCAAATTGGGAAAACCAACATATATTATATTCATTCATTGTATTACATTGTTTACAATACAATATACACATAGGATCCAATGACATCCAAAACCCTAACACAATGACCTAGATTAGTCCAAAATCCTAATTCCTTAACCAGAAATAGAAAACCATTGGCAAAAACCATGTGCCGAAAATCCCACCTAAATACATGACACATTTCTCGAGGTAGAAAAACAAATTTCGAGGGTAGCGCCCCCGGACCCCCACGCGGGGTGATCCACCCCCCTCTAACCCCCCTGTGTGTCCAGCGCATATGCTCAGTCACTACTGCTCGTGCAAAGAATATAACACATACCCAACATTTTTTTCAATAACTATGGTCGAATAGTGGAGCCTCTAATAACATTATTAAAGAAGGAAGAATTTTATTGGACTCAAGAAGCAACCAAATATTTTGAAAAACGTAAGGAGGATATGTGTAAAACTCTTGTCCTAGTCACACATAACTTTAAAAAACCATTTATAGTGGAGTGTGATGGCTCAAAACATGGAATTGGTGACATTTTAATGCAAGAAGGAAGGTCCCTTTCCTTTGAAAATAGACAACTTAAAGGAAAAAACTTAAACCGATTTATGAAATATAAATGTTGGTCATACTACATGCAATTAATAAATGATTCCCTTACCTAATAGGGGACACTTCAAAGTAAAAAAAAAATCATTATAGTTTGAAGTACTTATAGGAGAAACAATTATCTTCAGAAGAGCAACAAAAATGGATTACAAAGATTCTAGGTTACTGAAATTATCTACAAGAAAGGAAAACATAATATTGTGGTAGATGCACTTTCAAGGAAAGAAGAATAAATAGAGGGTTCACGATGTGCTATTTCTATTCCACAATCTATTTGGGTGGAAGAAGTAAGGATATAATGGAAGAAAGATCAAGAGGTATGCAAGATTATTCAAACAATACAAGAGGACCCGAATTCATTATATGAATTTGTATGGAAGAATGATTTTTTATGGTATCTTGATCGCCTATATTTATGTAAGAATTCCCAACTCAAACATAAGGTCCATATGGAATTGCACACTTATTCTATAGGAGGACATTCAAGGTTCTTGAAAAATTACCACAAGATAAATAAAGAGTTTTTCTTGGAAGGTATTAAAACTGATGTTCAAAAGTTTGTGTCTAAATCCTTAGGATCAGAGCATTGGTTAACAATTACTTCAATTGTTGGAAGCTTCTCTCACATTCTTTTTTCCATTTAAATTTCTTCTCCTTCCTTTGCAAGGAAGTGATGGGGTGAGATATCCTTGAGAATTATGCAATGAACCTTCTGTAATAGCCATCTAGACCCATAAAGGATCTAACTTCTATAACATTCTTTGGCGCTGACCATTCTCTGATGGCTTATATCTTCTCAAGATCCATGACTATCCCATCCTTTGAAATGATGTCCCAAGTAATGGATCTTATTTTTGATAAAATGAGCACTTTCTCAATTTGGCATACAGTTGGTGCTCTCTTAGCACCTACAACACCATCTTCAGATGATGTTCATTCTCTTCCTTCGACTTGGAATACACCAGGATGCCATCCAAAAAGACTATGAAAAACTTGTCTATATATTCTCTTAATACACCATTCATTAGGCACATGAAAACAATGGGTGCATTTGATAACCCAAATGGTACCACTCTGAATTCATAATGACCATACCTTGTTCTGAAGGTGGTCTTGTTGATGTCTTCATATTTTATCCTTACTTGGTGGTACCCTACCCTGAGATCTATTTTTGAAAATATCTTGGAATCCTTCAACTGATCAAAGAGATCATCAATCCTTGGCAAATGATACTTGTTCTTAATAGTCACCTTTTTCAACTATTTGAAATCGATGCACAATCTCAATATCCCATCTTTCCTTTTCACGAACAAGACTGGGGCACCCCAAGGTTACACACTTGGTCATATATACCCCTTCTTCAGAAGTTCTTCAAGCTGCAATTGCAGTTCTTTCAGCTATGGTGTACTCATTCTGTAAGGTTGTTTTGACACTGGAGCTACTCCAGGCATCAGGTTTATAGAGAAGTCAATATATTTCTTGAGGGGTAGTCCTGGTACCTCCTTGAATACATCTTCAAAATATTTTATTACTACATGGTATTCAATATTTGACACCTTATCCTTAGGTACTTCTTCCATATGAGATGAAAATAATTGGCAACCTTTCCTATAACACTTCTTCAGTTGCAATGCTAAGATTTCTGTGATAGCAACTGCTCTGGGAATTCCTTGGACTTTCCTTGGGTTTCCTTCCTCATCTAGGAAAGTGAATTCCTTGTTACAACAGTCTAATATGGCATGGCATTGATCCAACCAATCCATCCCAATTAGACAGTCATAGAAACCCAAAGGTAAGATGTTCAATTCATCCCTTGTGTTCAGTCCATTCATGTCCACTGGACAAGACTTAACCAACTCAACAACCCTTCTCTTGGATCCTGTAGCCAACTAGACTAACCAATATTTTCCATGATTGCTTCTTGGAAAATGTAAACTTTCCACCATTCTAGGATCTATGTAACTATGACTAGCTCTTGAATCAATTAAAATAGTAATGGTTTTCTTGTTGATCATACCTTCCACTTCAATCATATGTGATTGATATTCTTCTTTCTTGTTGTCTAGGTATGCGTAGATCCTTGGTACACTTCTGCCCATGTCCTCCACTATTTTTTCATGTTGAACATTGTGGAAAACCCTCACTTTGTCATTTATATGGGGGAAATCTTTGTACCTATGATTTCCTTTACAACCCCAACATTCCATAGGTGGTTGTCTTGCCATTTTCTCACCTACTTCAGCCTTCCTAGGATCTATAAAACATGGCTATCCTTGAGGGATATTTCTGAAAAATGGTGGTTTGTTCCCCTTTTTCCTCTGCTCCCTATTAAACGTCTTCTCGTCTTCCCAAGATTTTTGGAAAGTAATCCTTTCTTTTTTCTAATCATATAAGCATTTCTCTCTCCTTATAGTTTCTTCCATAGTTTTTGGGTCATCATAATGGATCTTGTCACTGATGGAAGATGATAGCCCACATAGATACCTTTGAATCTTAACTATCTCATCCTTGATGAAGGGAACATATTTTAATAACTCCAAGAATCTTGTTTCATACTCATCAATGGACATACTTCCTAGCTTGAGTTCGAATAAATATTTCATTTTATTGTCATAATACCTCTGAGTTAAGTACTTCTTTTCAAAATGTCTCTTGAATTCCCTCCATGTAACATTCTTCTCTCTGATGTGTTGTGCTTGCACAATATGCTCCCACTATATGGATGCCTTTCCTTTAATTTGGTAAATGGAAATTCTTCCCTTTGCATGAGAGGAATAGTTATGTAGTTGGAAATATTTCCTCATGCCCAATATCCATGTATCAACATATTCATCTTTCTTGTGTTCTCTGTCAAAAGTAAGAGGATTAATGTTGTTAATTTCTTCCTTCAGTTCATCCACTTCAAATATCCTATGCTTTATGGTAGGAGATGGGCTTGAACTACTGTGTGCCCTATTATTGAAAGGTTTCAGGGAGTGACAATGACACCTGGTAATGCTTCTTGATATTCCTTTCTTGATCTTGTTCATTTCTCCCTTTAGTTCATCCACTCCATATATCCTATGATTTCTGGTAGGAGATGGGATTGAATTACTGTGTGCCCTCTTATTGGAATGTTTTGGGGAGTGACAATTATTTCTGGTAATGCTTCTTGATCTTCCTTTCTTCTCATGGGTTTTGGGACTCCCTTTTTTTCTCGAGACACTATACTTATCCAACTTATTTTTGATTCTTTCCAAGATCTATATCAACTTTAAGTTGAGTTATCCCTCTTGATCCCTGGATTTCATGAGATTTTTGTTATCTTCTCGGTGATTCTGGGCAACTTTCTACAATATTTCAATGATTTTCATCATGTCTCCTTCCTTATCTTTCTCTTCTCGATGCCCATTGGATTTTGATCCTTCAACTCCCAAATGGAAATCCATTCCTTTAGATTCATTCTCTGAATTGAAAGCATTTTGTGCCTCCTCCATTCGCTGCACTCTACGACAATTCAGTTTGGTTATGAAAATCGTTAACTCTACAAACACAATGTGTAGTCAACCAAATTTTTTCAAGCCATCAGTCCTTTAAAATTCCACAAAATTCATAAACCAATATGATTCAAAGAAAACTTTCAGATTCCATTTTATTTCTGAGATCTACTCTGTTTTGCAATAATTTTTAGGCACTAGTCTCTTTCTCTTAGCACCCAACCCATGTGACCATAGGTTGTGACCAATAACTAGGTCAATAGACGCTTATTCAGGAGTTTGGGCCTCCATCTTCGCAAGTTTTCAAAGCACATCACAAAAATCCCCTTGGAGTTCTGGATTACCAAACTTGCAAAGTAGGGTGGATTAACCATCCACTTCTACCTAGCATCTAATGATTGGCACTCACTATGGAACCTCAAGCATCTGAGTTCCAAGACTTCGGAGGATTTCACATCTGCACCTCCCCAACACCCTAAAATATTAATATCTAAACACTTCCATGTCACCTTTGGTGACATCAATATGGCATGTCACTTTGGCGTTACAAAACTTCAGAAGGTTCTTCCTTTTATTCCTTATGAACCATCCTTCTGGAGTGTCAAGTATCCACTGGGACCCACAAATTCTATTCTTGGACTAATATACCAAATAGTCACATCACTTAACGCTTTTAAAATTGCGGGGGCATGAATCCATGGTTTGGAGTAACCCATCTTTCATCTCGCAATTCTTCTGACATTGACACGCAACCCCTCGGTGAAACTATGGTTTGGATTGTGGTACCGCCTTGGAGAATTCACTCCCATGCAACTTGGGTCCTCACAATGCCTCATGTTCATCGATCTTGATGTATCGTGATCAACGCTAATGTGGGTCCACCAACCTTTAACTATGTTATGTAACCTTTGGGCTGACATAGTACAACTGACAACATTACATGTTGTGGAATGTGGTAGGTATAAGAGAGGTCCACATCACCTCTAGGTGATTTCATCATGACTCATCTCTTTGGGTCTTCAGGGATTCGAAGCTTCGGGCTTTAGAAATTTTCATCTCAGTACACAGTAATTCTCCTGAATGATTTCACCCAAATTCCATGGATTTCCACCACGTATCCTCTCTCTCATATCGATGACACAGACATAATTCGTTACTCTACAGATTTCCAAAGGATCTCATGGTTAAGTGCCTCACAATTTTTCTAGATCCGATGGTCTAGGGAGACTCCATTTCCTCTTGAAAAAATCCTAGCCATTAACTCGTTAAACCTTGACAGTTTCCCCCCCTTTGAATATTTCTTACCGCTATCTCTCCTAAGATTCATTTCTTGAACCCCTTTCTCCTTAGAGGCTTACTTCGACACTTAGTCGACTTTCGGATCTGTGCACTCCTTGAAACAGATCTCCATGTCCCTTTATGAGAAAATTCAATCTATTTCTCCCAACATTTTTGAGTCAAAGACTCTATTGACGCACTCCTTTCAACCATAGACGCTTTGAACCTCGAATTTTGTCCCTTTCAACAACAATTCACTTTGAAATATTTGTCTTGTTAACCACTAACATGGCCCATATTGGCTGAGTGTTGAAACTATGTCTCTGATACCAAATTTTAACATCCCCGGCCACCAACAGGCCGAAAAATGCCACTACTCACAAACTTGACTTAGCTCTGATACCAAATTGTAACGTCCCCAACCACCAGCATGTACATACATACATACATACATACATACATACATACATACATGCATATATATATATATATATATATATATATATATTAATTATATACATAGACATGAATTTTAATGAATCTTAAAATAATTAACACATAGTTACTGCTACCATACACATTTCAAATGGAATTGACAGTAAGTCCACATGCAATGGAACACAAGATACATTTCAATAAACACATACATGCATAACATACATAATTAAGAACAGAAATGATACTTATCTTTTAACTAGAGTAAAACCACCAATTTCTTGTAGACCTTCCATGAACCTCCCAGCCTTAGACCACATTGCTCATCATTCTCAATAGTGGATTACCCCCAAGCTGGGAATAAACTCCACCTGGTAAGGGAATTCTAGGCTTGGAAAGGACAACAAGGAAGTTGCATAAAACAATAGGAATGATCTTTTATCCCAGGAGTCACTTATGCCCATGACCCACAAAATCTCATTCACCACATGCCTGCTCCACCCCAGGAGGGTACACCTTCACTAATACAAGTCCATCCGCCAGTACACCTCCCTTACCTTGGTCTTCAATAACAGGTTGGACCAGAAGTCTTAGAGTACTGTAGTTTCTACGGGACTCCCTTCCAGGATAAATCAGTTCCCAACAAACTCTCTCACTTGGGAGAGTTTCCCACAAGAATGACAACTTGCTTCTTCAATTCATCTCCTAAGAAATATGGCAACAACATTCAACTAGCATATGGGTGATGACAACAACAGGAAACGGTTATGGACACCAAAAATGGAAACAACCTAATGCTAAGACACAACACGGTTCACACGAATACAAATGCATCCGGATTCACCAGAGACACACATAACAAATCAAGTAAGACTGTAATATTCCAAAGGTGTGTACTAGGTACATAGGTGATGATGATGGAGAACTGGTTCAATGCATGAATCCTTGGTCAATCGGGAAGGTGACAGACCTCCAGAGAAATGTAAGGGTCGTGAGGAAACTCGAAACTTGTCCAGACACAAGGATGGGAAGAAAACCCCCAACGAACTGGCTTCCTCTGCTATAAACTACATGCACCCAGGTTGACACATGTCTTCTTGAAGCCGCATGAGTTCCACTTAGCACTTGTTCCCTTTTTCCCAGGAACTTAACACAACATGGCTTAAGTCAACCAAAGCCTTTGGGAAATAATAATAAAATATTATTCCCTTAGAGGTAATCCCTTATAGCTTAGCCCCTAGGCCTAGACACATATCCCCCCTCCCTTACCCTACCTAGTGGAGATTATTCCCCCATAACTCTTATTTTTGGTTAGTCTACATGCAACAGTGTAATTTTATTAATGATGTGATTACTTACATATAAAAAATTAGGCTCATTTTCCTTGGCATTTGACTCACTATCCTAATAAACACATAAGTCTCTCAACTTATAACCACTTGGCTCACCAGTCTTTAAACATAATTACAATTCAACAAGGGCTCGACCTTTGGGTATTACAGGAAAAGTGAGATTGTGAATAAATGTC
Source organism: Picea engelmannii (assembly GCA_009831015.1). Classification (NCBI taxonomy): domain Eukaryota; kingdom Viridiplantae; phylum Streptophyta; class Pinopsida; order Pinales; family Pinaceae; genus Picea; species Picea engelmannii. The sequence goes on from ML791908.1 coordinate 423,128, forward strand.
TAGAAGGATATCTTTGTTTCTTTACAATTGATATGAAGACACAATGTCTCAAGTGGTTTCCCTTGGTAGAATGGTGGTGTAACACATCCTTCCATACATCATAAAATATGTCCCCATTTCTGGCACTTTATGGGTATCATCCTCCATCCATTACATCTCCCTTGAAAGGGAATACAAAGTTTCAAGAAATGGAGGACTACATAGGGAATCGATAAGAGGTTCTCAAAATATTGAAGGACAACTTGGTTATGGCACAAAATAGGATGAACCAATAATAATATCAACATTGCAGTGAAAGGGAATTTAAAGTGGGAGATTGGGTATTTTTTAGGCTACAACCATATAAAAAAATGTCCCTTAAGAAACAAAAGAAAGAAAATAAATTAGCACTCAAATATTATGGCCCCTATAAGGTGTCGTAAAGGGTTTGAAGTATGGCTTAAAAATTGGAGTTGCCTCCATATTCACATGTACATCTAGTTTTCCATGTTTATTACTTCAAGAAGGTAATTAGTGACAAGATCCCTATCCAAAATATTTTACTAGAGAGGAATGAAGAAGGGAAAGTCATACCAGAACCAAAACAAAGCCTTGAAATAGGGATTAAGCAATTGTGAAATCAAGAAATTACTAAGTACCTCATCAAATGGAAGAACCTACCAATGGAAGAGGTGACATGGGAAGTTGAGTTCTTAATGAAGAAACACCTGAATTCAGTCAACTGTTGAGGAAAATGCTTGTTTGGAGGGGAGGGGCATGTTAAGACCTAGGTAGATCCCCATGTTATGTATAAAACCCCTTATTAATCCTTAGATATTGAATTATTACATTTCTAGTGTTATATTTCTATGTAGGCTAGATCCCTTCATCGTAGCCTTCCATGAAAATTGTATGCTTTGTCTCCTATATATATATGCCAATGATACCTAGGCTTATGATGATATTATCATATCTCATCTTGTCGTTTAAATTATATATTGAATTAGATATTCACTATCTTTCTATCATTTTTAAGGCGTTGGATCCTAACACCTCTCTTCTAGCTACGCAAAAACCATTTTCTCTTTCTTTGGAGGTCTTTTTGTTTCCCATTGAAATGAGTTGTTGTTGAATTCCATCCATGTTGCTTTCTAAGTCTTTTTTTTCCTAAAATGTTTCCCCAAATTTGTTTTAGTTCCAGGATCAAAGATGATTTTTGATATTTTTGAATCATTGTTGAAAGAAATACATTAGAGTTCCATCGTGAACATTAGAGTCCTACCACCACAATTTGATATTATTTCGGAAATATGAATGAGAGAGCCAAAATTTTTCAAAGAAAAAAGGTTTATTGCGAGAAGAACCCAAAACATTGACAAGAAGATAAATGGGCTAGTGATATTCCCCACAACTAGGAGAATCAAAGTTAAAAGTTTGTTCCTTGTGACCAAGAGTAATTCATAAATGATGAATCTATCTAACCTGCAATCCACTTGATGAGAACCCCCTCTTTGATTATTCTAAGTATGTACTCCATTATAAGTTTCTATGTCTATCACATGTTTTTCATGAATTAAAGAGTTGAATGCTTCATTATCACATTCTAACCGTCGATTTCATCCTCTCTCTTTTTTTTCTAGTGAGGTGATGAGGTTGAAGTCACCCCCTAGTATCTAGTTATTTTTTTCTATTATGTTCACCAAATTTTTGATATTTTTTAGAAAGGTTAAATTTTCTTCTATCCACTAGGTTCCATAAACATTTGTAATGATTATTTTTTGTTGACTTGATACATATGAACTAAGCTAAAAGGCTCCATTATGTAGCAGATAATTCTTCTAGAATGATAGTGTCTAGATTCCAAAGGAGGGACAACCATCTTGCTACTCCTCTTGCATCAATTTCCATACTAAGACATTTTCGCCATTGTTTCCATAAATATATGATTGTTCTCATGGCACCAACAACATAAAAAAGGGATACATTGTTGGAATATTAGTTTTCATTGATGTCAACCATAGAAAAAAGTATAAATAAGAATGTGCGAGAGGAAAGAAAATATCAGGAGAAATAACATTGCACAGATCATGCAGAAGCCAAAGGGGTGGAGGAGGAATCATGTTTGTTGATGTATCTTTGGGAAAATATGGGACTATCAGATTGAGATGGAACCAGAGGCAGGGAGAAATTAATTCCAATTATCATATTGGGAGCGATAATCCTCAACCATATATCAAATCCAATTAGACTTCAGAACTTTTCCACTTCGACGATCATTGGAGGCAAGTATCCAGCTATACTAGTTGCAGGAATCAACAATAAAGAACTAACAACAATGTAGATTTTGGATCAAAATAAGATCATGATCATACAGTAAAGAAAGAAGAACAATTTTGATCATTGGATAAAATTTAAATTATGATAGATGGCTCAGATCTATTTCCGCGAGTTCGTTGAGCAACCAATATTTGGCTAAGTATCATATTCTATATATATCACTTAAAATGTTTCTAAGTATGGTTCATTATGGAGGTAACGAAAGTCAGGGGTGAATTTTGATGACACCATAGGAGATATGTGAGTTTGTGAGTCCAATAGTCCTTGAGCTTGAGAAAAATTGCTTAAGAATTTTTCTAAGTAGAGGTTCATCTTGGAGGCCATGGAAGTTGGTCATGCATTTTGATGACACTCGAGAAGCGATGTGAGTCTGCAAGTGTGAGAGTCCATGAACACATCGCATGAAATAATTCTAAGTAAAATTCCATGTTTAAAATGGATAAGAATCATCCACTCAACGGTTGATTATATCCAAATGATCGATTTGTCTAAAGTTCCTAGATGAGATAAGGACCATCCATCTCAACACCTAATTAATGCTATGCCATTGATTTATTCAGATGATTAAGTCACGATATTTGGTTCCAACCATATTTGAAGTAAAAATGGACTGTGCATCTCACTAGGAGATTAAGTCAGAGATGTTGGATCAATATCTTCTCAGAAGTAAGGTAGGCCATTGGATCAACTCATGGGTGAAATTTCAACCATTCATTAGTAAAAGGTAAAGTGGGTTGAAGGAAGCACATAGGTTCCTAAAAATAGTTAGGCATGAATAAAAAATATAAGCACATAGAAATCAATAGTCAAGATTTAATCTTGATCTCAATTAGTTGGTAGTTGAGTCTATATGAAACTAGAGCTCAATGAAGCGAATAAATTCACCATTTTACTCAATTTCATGAAGGATTTTCAGATAGATCATTCTGTAAGAAAGAATGACATGAGAAAGCACATAGCATAATTAATCTAGAAGGAATTTGAAGTCAATTAGATTAAATTTTTATTACAGTCTATTTTAAATGAAGATGCACATTTATTCATTGAAAAGACACAATGGTTTAGTTATGCATGGAATTTGGAAGGATATATAAAATCATAAGAATGAACAATGAAAGTGTGACTTAGGAGATATCTAAGTATACATGAAGCAGAGTCACCAGAATATATGAGTAAAAATAAAAATGGTTTAGTGACGGTGGAAGGGAGGAGCTAGTAAGGATTGTAGTCTTTTTCAAATAGAAGCATGAAATAACAAGGGGTTTTATGCCTCCTTTTAAGATGGTTCTTGAAAAATTCAGGGGGTTGGAGCCTCCTTTCAAGTTGGTGTTTGAAGAAGAAGGGAGTTCCAGATTCCTTGAGTAGGTGCTAATAAAAGGAATGGGATTTGTGTCTCATAGAGTTGGTTACCTAAAATGGATTGGTGCCTTCATAATAAAAAATCATTGTTATACAAACATTCTAATTCTTATTAATGATAAATAATTAATTATTAAATTCAGTGTTGAAATTCATTGTTGTGGTTTGAAAAAAAAAAGAATTACTAATTATTAAAGGTAATATTGATTCACCCCCCCTCAGTATTTCCAAAAATTGGTATCAAAGTAGGTTCCTTTAGCATAGTATAACCACCAAAAAGTAGATCTTGATGAATCCAATGGATCATCAACAAGGAATGTCATCCAAAATAGCACCACTATTCAAAGGAGATGACTATGTTTTTTGGAGAATAAGGATGAAGAGTCATTTGATGGCACTTGGATTATATATTTGGCAAAGTGTAGAAGATGGCTACACTGCACCATATTCCCCACCAATTGTTGTTGTTGCAAAGAGTTATGCAATGAAAATTCAAGAGTCGTTAATGCCATTTTAAGTGGATTATCCAAAAATGTATTTGTAAAAGTAATTCACTACAAATCATCCAAAGAATTATGGGAAAAACTTAAGTTATTAATGAAGGAGATTACAAGGTAAAAAAAGACAAACTTCAAACTCTCATAGCACAATTTTAAAATCTAAAGATGAAGGAAGAAGAAAATATTGCAGAATATCTTCAGAGAGTAGACGAGATAATCAACTCAGTCACAACATTGGGAGAAATAGTAGAAGATAAATATATTGTTCAGAAAGTGTTGAGATCATTTCCTACAAGATATGATGCCAAGATTTGTACCTTAGAGGATAGAGACAACCTTGACAATCTCACTATGGATGAGATCCATGGAATCCTCATAGCCTATGAGATTAGGAAAAGGAAATAAAGGTCATATAAAGGGTCAACTTTCTTCAAAGAAAGAAAATATAAGAATAATTAGGAGAAAGTGACAAATGAAGATCAACCAGAAATATCTAATGAAGAAATAAAAAACTTCATGAAAAAACTTAAGAAAGGAGCCGGTAAATTCAAAGAAAACTACCTCTTAAATGTTTTCACTGTAACAAAGTTGGACATTTATCCAAAAAATGTCCCTATCTAAAACAAGAAGAGTGTGATGGTGATGAAACTTACAAAGAGTACAAGAAGAGAAAAATTGGAAACAAGAAGAAATTCCACAAAAAGAAGAATACATTCTACACCAAAGAAGAAAACAACTCATTTGAAGAAGGTGAAGGATAAGAAGAAGAATCAAAGCATCTATTTATGGGTATAGAGAAACATGATATATCCTACTAACAATGCTTTTTCTATGGATTAAGACTCTGAAGAAGAAGGTAGAGAATATATTGAACTAGAATTTCTCAGTTCTCTGGAAGAGCTAAGTCAATATAAAAAGAAGACTAACTCACTAAAAAGACAATCACTAGAGTTTGAGGAAGCACAAAAATAAAGAGAGAGAAATCTCAAAATCATTCAAGGAAAATGAAAAAATCATCATTTACTTGAAGACTCAACTCCAATAAATCAAAAGAATAGAAGAGATCTTAACTAAACAACTTAATGAAAAACAACAAAGCTGTGAGAAGTAGGAAGCTGAAATTGTCCTTCTGAAAAAAGAACTTGAGAAAGGAAAGAATCACTCAAGATTTTAAAATAGTTCAAAAATATTGGATGACATTTTGAATAGTCAAATATCACCAAAGGATAAGACAAGACTTAGGTATGATAAAAAATCAACCTCTGCAACAAAGAAAACAAATAAAAGGATAATCAGTTATGCAAATGCTCTTAACAGAACCTTAAAAATTGAAAATAACAAGATGAAGAAGGCATCATTAAAGACTATTAATAATAAGTTGAATTATGCACCTCCCACAAAAGAGAAAGAAAACAAATGGAATATAATTTCTAGAAGAACTCCTCCTAAGAGATATCAACACATCTTTCTTGGATATTGCTACTCTTGCAATAACTTTGGACATAAAGCAGTACATTGCAAGGCTCATGGAAAATCATACATTCATAGAAATAATAAAAAATATAAAATCAACAAAAATAATCTAAAGCATAGAAGTTACAATTCATTCTCTCCATTACAAATATTCAATGTTGAATGCAAGAAGTGCAACAATTATGGTCATCAAACCAATTAATGCAGGATAACCACAAAAACAATTTCTTTTATCACTTGAGATAAGAAAATATGGAAAGGAAAACATATGGAAGATACATAATGCAAAGTATCCATGTATGCCAAGAACAAAAAATGTCAATGGTACATTGATAGTGGATGCTTCAAACATATCACAGGAGATAAAAGTAAATATCTCAAACTAACAAAAAAAGAAAAAAGGAAGTGTCACATTTGGAGATAATGTATGTGCTAAAATACTTGGAGAAGGCACAAACACCTTGGGCAACAAGAAAAAAAAAGAAGAAAACGTGTTACTAGTTGAAAATCTGAAGCCTAATCTTCTAAGTGTTAGCCAAACTTGTGATCAAGGGAATATACTAATCTTTGACTCCCATAAATGCGAAATAAGAGAAGAAGGATCAAGAAAATTATTTTTTATTGCACCAAGCACTTCAAGCAATGTGTATATCTTAGATATTAAGGAAGAATAAAATTTCTATATGAGTCAAGTAGATGAAAGTTGTGTATGGCACAAAAGGATGGGATGCTTGAGCTTTGAAAACCTGATCAAAGATAGTAAAAAGGGAGTTGTAAAAGACATGCAAAAATTCATCAAAGCCTCAGATCTTGTTTGCAAACATTGTCAGTTAGGAAAGCAGACAAGTGTCAGATTCAAGAAAAAAGAGCATTGTACATCAAAACCCTTGGATATTGTTCACACTAATCTCTGTGGGCCCTCTAGGACTAGAAACATATAAGGAGAACACTACTTCATGTTGATCATTGATGACTACACAAGGATGACCTGGGTATATTTTCTCAAAAAACAATCTGAGGCATTTGAAAAGTTTAAAGCATTCAATACTTATGTGGAGAATGAAATAGATCTCAAAATCAATTGTTTAAGATCATACAATGGAGTTTTATTCATCTCTAAAGAATTCAAAAAGTTTTATGTAGATCATGGAATCAAGAGACAATTCTCAACTCCAAGAACTCCTCAACAAAATGGATTTGTTGAGAGAAAAAATAGAACTATTCAAGAGATTGTAACAAGTATGTTAAATGAAGCCAAGGTCCAATTTTTTTTTTGGAGAGATGAAATATATACAATAATCCACATACTTAAATGAGAACAACTTAGAGCTAACCATGAGAAAACACCATATGAATTATGGTTTGGAAGACCAACATCTATGAAACATTTCAGAGTCTTTGGAAGTAAGTTTTACATCAAGAGGGATGAATATGATCTAGGGAAATTTGAATTTATATAAGATGAAGGTATATTTATGGGATATTAACCTAACAAAAAGTTTTACCCCTTGAAGGTATATTTATGGGATATTAACCTAAAGCTCTGAAATCTGGCAGGAAATTGTTAAATTCAGAGCTTTTAGTGATTATTTCTATATAATCTGAGTGCCTCAAGGGTTTTTTCAGCATGCTAAATCCATTTTTACATTCATAGCTGGATTAAAAAAAAAAATTAGTGATTTCGTGCATATTTATGTCATCGAATTTTGGCGAAAAATAAATAAATTGTATAGAATAGTTAGTCAACGCCTACTATAATTAGATTGTAAATTAAATATAATTTCAATCACTCAATTTTAAGATAAAATTTAAACATAATAATTATTTTGAAATTAAAACATCATTTTAAATATAAAATCCAATCAATAATTAACTTCATTTAACCTTTACACCTTTAAGCATTTCTAACCTCTATACACTCATAGATGTTTATTGATATATTGATTTGGACATTTTAACTCATTTATATATATATATATATATATATATATATATATATATATTAAATTTATGATTTTGAGGTAAAATGTTTTATTTTTTTTCTAAAAAAAAGAAATTTTTATTTTATTAAATTGAAATGAAAATAAATTTTCTAGAATACATGGATATCATGTATTTTTCAGTTGATTGTCCAAAAAGGGCTCATATCCATACCTATAAATACGTGAAAATAAATATTTCTCCATATGATAGTGTTAGGTAGCTAGAGAGATAGTGGGGGGCCAGAGGGCCCATATTGATAATAGTGGATACCATTCAATATAAGGTGGAATAAGTCCACTATAGTATTAAATAAGGCCCACTATGGTAGTTAGATATAATAAATGTAAGAGGACTTACTAGAAGTTTATACTTCTAGAAGGTTCCTCCTCTAGAATGCTCTTAGGTGGTTGGTAGCACAATAGAAAGGGGTTTGAGCAATG
>ML791908.1:437302-450404 GCA_009831015.1 Picea engelmannii
AGGTGATAAAGATAGCAGGAGGAGTACCACAAGGTATGTGTTTACTATAGGTGAAAAAACAGTAAGTTGGATTTCAAAACTACAAAAGGTTGATGCACTTTCAACAACAGAGGTAGAGTATGTTGCTACTATAGAGGCTAGTAAAGAGATGATTTGGTTACAGAGATTTATGGAGGAATTGGGAAAGAAGTAAGAGAATAGCAGGTTGTACTGTGATAGTGAGAGTGCCATTCATTTTGCAAAGAACTCATCCTTCCATTCAAAGACTAAGAATATACATTTGAGGCACCACTTCATATGATCTGCCTTGAAAGATGAACATTTTAAGTTGGAAAAGATACACACAAGCCAGAATCCTGCAGACATGTTAACAAAGGGAGTAACCAGGGAGAACCTGAGTTCTTGCTTAGTTTCAGTTGGTCTTCAAGAATGAAGATGAATATGAGAAATTTTCCAGGTCCAAGAAGGTTCAGAGTCCAACATATATAGCAGTGGTGGAGTTGTTGAGGTTAGTCTCTAAGTGGGAGATTATTGGTTGTGGAGCCTGATTATCTTCCTGATTCAAAGGTATTTTTACTTTCAACTGTGTTTATACCCCATGAAGTATTTACACCCTAGAAGTATGTACACTCTTCCACATGGGGGAGTGCAGAGGGGGGGTACCCCCTCTACGGGGTTCGAGGGGGTTATCCCCCCAGCTGGGGGGTCTAGGGGCAAGTGGGCCCCCATCAGGAGTTCGAGGGAAAAGCCCCCGAATGAAAAATTACCTTGTAAATGTATATTGTAATTTCATTATAAATTTGGACCATTCATTATAAGGTCACAGATCTAACGATAGAAATTATGTTAGAGTTTTTTTCCCTAGAAGGAAACCCTCTTTTATGAAAGAAATGTATTGCAGCTATGGTTGATTGTGAATATTGTATTCTTAGAGAGGAGACTGTGAGAGAAAGAAGAGGAAGTTACAATGGGCTTTGCTGTAGGTTGTATCCCTTCATTTGTTGCATAATAATAAAGGAAGGACCTGGCAATTTCTTTGGTGGACGTAGCCCACACTGGGTGAACCACATAAATCTGTGTCTCTATTGTATTGTGTATCTTCTGTCTTTTGTTTCCGCATTTGCTTTATTTTATTTCTCCATAGTTCTATTTTTCTAACATAACATTTTTGGAGCCATCCCAGAAAAATATGAAGTAGATTCTCTTGATTTTCTCTAGGACTCCCTTTGGGATCCAAGCCAGAGACATCCAATAAAATGGAATTTCTTGCGTTAGCATCAAAAGTCACCTCTGGATTGCGACAGAGGTAATCCTGATACCCATCAGAGTTTATGTCACAGATTGGTTGTAAAAGGGTCAAATGGGCACAGTCTCAAGAAAATATCATCTTAACTCAGAAAACTAGACTAATGTGCATGAGCAAGTGAGGTCTCAGTTTAACTTCATACAATAGGTTGTAGTAAGGGTGAGTAGGGGAAAGACTTTGGTGAGAAAATGTAGAGGCCTGCAAAGGACATCAAGTCTTTTGGAAACCCAAGGAAGAACAATTTAAGAACAAGAAATTCTTGAATTTAAATCTCAAAGAAACTGAAAGGAACTATAACAACACTATAATCAAACTTTCATCATAATGCAGTCACAATAATTCAAGTGAATCATTCAATCATGAAAATTTTCAGCATTAGAGGAAGACAAGAGGGAGTAAGGAAGATAACTGTCATTAAACGAGATGTCTCAAATGCATATACATAACTAGAAAACCAGAGTGTTCATTAAAAACTTACAATACGGGAGCTTTGCTCTACCATCAACCCTTACAAAATATAAAAAATGATTATATATACTAAAAGCAACTCGCCCCGTATAGAAGTGCACTCTGGTCACTATGTTCAAGGCTTGGCATCTACATATTCCTCTATCAGGCTGCACTTGCATTCTTATGTCAGATGCGATCTCGGATCGGTATGGGCTTGCAGGAAAAACCACTCGCAGGGGTACCACGAGCTGACAACTCTATTTTCCATGGTCGTCTCCTCCATGATTTTCATTTATGGGATGAATGAGGTTTCAACTACCTCTCCCACCACCATTAACTAACTGCATCAGGATCGGGATGGAGCCCTGACACCCATGAATGCTCGAGGCAGGCTCATGACTCTCTCAATTCAATTCTAGTATCCCAAGGACAGAAAAATCTTTCTCTGTAACCAACTTAGGCTCTTTGATCCCTTGCACAACTCCTTTCATCTCCCCACATGATTGTAGGCCCTGACCTTGCACCTATCCATATGAAATTTTAGGATTTCATATTTTGGGAGTTCTCACTCCCCTTGTTTTCAAATATCCCGATTCTTGTTTCTGCGAAATGGCCCATCTGGATCAATGGTCGGACTTGATTCAAAATGGATGACCATAATATTTTCCCTGACAATACAAAACTTTATCTATGCGATGAGCACTAGCGCCTCTTTCTAGACCTTCTTCACATGTGATCAGACGTTTAGACCATGAGCCGAACTCTCAGGTGCATCACGATTTTGTGTTTGGTGAGCTCGTGAGGTATTCCATGCTCAAAATCATGAGTCGCTAAATCAAGACACTCGGATTAGATGACACATTTTCCTCTTTGATCAAATGACCCTGATCATTTCCTTCTTTGCGAGTCCTCATGACTCATCCCTTTGATTGATCCATTCCTAGAAATCATGAAATTCTTAATCGTGTGCCACGAGTCCTACTGAGAAGGATGGCTCAGATCATTTGACTCCGCCATTCAATGAAATCAAGAAATGATTAATCATGTGCCATGCGTCCTGCTGAGAAGGATGACTCAGATATTTTCACAATTTTGCATTTTGCGAGTTTTAAAACTCTATTCCTTGATCGCTCCACCTCCCTGGTCTCGATACATGAGCGCCTTAGCAGAACGCGCCCTAAATTTGGTTGAAACACATTTGTGTGGTTTTTTAAGCCCCCCTTCTTCACACTTGGTCATCCAAGGGCTGAAACTGAAGAGAAAACACTCCCTTTCAAGAATATGTGCTAACAACTTCCAGTACTGACTTTGCCAAGGTCAGTCTTTATGCACGTGATAACCATTTGAATCTCCACAACTTAAGATGGTAAGATATTAGAGTAAAATGCCAACTCTTATTTGTTCATGTTGTTACATGAAAAGGTATACTTTTATGCATTTATCATCATTCTTGTTTCCCTACTAAATAAATAAAAATTAGATCTCAAACTATTTTCATATCCTTGAAATGTGTGGAAAAAAAACATAACATCATCCATGAACAGTCTTTGGGAAAGATTGAGTGTGGGGGAAATTGGAATTCCATGAAAATCCTATTTTTCCTTTGCATTGGTCATTTCCCTATTGATCCCCTAAAATACCAAGAGGAAAAGAAGGGGGGGATGGGGAATCCTTGTCTCAACCCATGACCTACATTAAAGAAACGTGAGGTCAATCCATTGATGATGAATGCAAAACATGTCAATGTGATGTAGCTCATTACTCGATTTATGAAAGGAACTTCAAAGCCTAGATGGGTGAGAAGGATCCTAATATATAGCCAACTTACTCTACCGTATTCCTTTGACAGATCAATATTTAATAAAACCCCTTTACCTTTCCTGGTTTTCAAAGAGTGAAGCCCTTCCTACGCTACCGTAATGGATTCATGAATTTTTCTGCCTTCCAAAAACACAAACTTCTCTTTTGATATCGAATCTGAGAGGATACATTTTATTCTCCTTGCAATCACCTTAGCCACCACTTTATAAAGAAAATTTCATAATGGGATTGGTATGAAATCATTCATAGAGAGAGTATCATTTGATTTCAGAATTAGTTCAATAAAATTTGAATGAATGGGAGAAAAAATATGAACTTCCTTCCGATCTTCCTCCACCACTTGTAGTAGTTCCTTTCCAATGAGTTCATAGAAACCCAAGAAAAATTCCACAGTCCACCCATCTAGACTTTGGCTCTTATTTTTTTGGAAACTATATAAGACTTCGTGTAGCTCCACTTTAGTTACCTCCTCCATTAAGGCCATATTTTCCTCTTCATTCACGAAATGTGTAAAAAATTGAGCCATCCTGACTACATGGACAATGTTTACCCTATTATCCTCTTAGAAGAGCTCTTGGAAATTCCTTCTTCCAAGATGTGACAAATCTTCAAAATATGTCACTTCACTCCCTTCTAATTCCAATAGGCTCCAAATGGTGCTAGAAGTTTTCTATCTTTTTCATAAGACTAAAATAATTTGGTTCTTTCATCCTCGCTTACCAGCCAGATAGATCGACTTTTTTGGTGCCAAAACTCCTCATTCTTCCAAAAGAGTTATTTTTTTCCTTTCCAAATTAAAAATATCCTATTTAGATTCTTGTGTAAGGTATCCTCCACCCTATGAATCATATATGTCCTTTAATGTTGCTTCAATTGATATTAGACCATGTTCATCTTGTAGCCTTTTATTGTTGGATCAAATCATTTCCACCCTCTTAACTCACTTGATATTTGCGACCATCTATTCTCTAGCCTTCTCCCTTGAGAGGGGATCAAAAGGGACCCAAGTTTGTGTTAATTTTTGGTACCTTGGGAAGTGGTCCCCTAGTGTTATTGAGTGTCTAATGATCAAGGGTAAAAAGTGACTCTCAACCACTTTACCTTATGTTATAAAGTCAAAATGAATTTATTATATTTTAATCATAAAGTGACTTTATTAACATAAAGTGACTTAGGAAACTTAAGTAAAGGGGGAGATCAAATATCTAACTTTGATCTTAGTTGGCTAAGATCTAATCCTATCCATTGGTTACTACATTATCCTAACGATGAGGCTAAAGAGAAGGTGAAGGTGGGAAACGTTATTCATTGTTCACTTTGAGAGGAAGTGAAGAGAGGAAGAGGAGAAAAGGGTTTTGTAGGAAAAGAGAAGAGGAAGGGTGCACCATTGAAGGAGGCACAGAAGCTTGAGGGTGCACTTTGTGAAGGAGGACACACCAACTATGAGGGCACACCATTGGAGTGAGGGAACATCTTCTTGGGGAGAATAAGGGTGCAAGGGAAGCTCCAAAAATCAGGGCTTAGAATCCAAGATATATTTTAGCAAAGAGAAAGGGAGCAAATCCCAAGGAGGTAATGCATTTCAAGGAGATACTTGACTACCAAGATTGAGATGAGTTGGAAATTGTAAACTAGGTACCTCATGTTTATTTATTTGTTGTAATATTTATTTAAGAGCTCCATAATATATTTCCTTTTTAATTGGTTTTCTCCATGGGGTTTTTTCCAAGTTCATGTTGACCAAAAATCCTTGAGTATAATTCTTATGGTTTGCATATTTTACTTTCACCATTAAAGTGTAAAAGATCAAAGGAATTTTATATGTTTTAATAAATGTTGTAAAGAATATTTGGGACAACAAAATCAATGCATAAACTAAGCCTAATAGCAACATTAAATGAGAATGAAACCAAAGTTCTAAAGGCAACCTTAAATCAATGAGAGAACAGTTATATTGTGATAGTAAAATAGTCCTAAAATTTCATAGCTATAAGTGACCCTAATCAGTCACATAATCAATGGTAAGGGTGTTCATGTAAAAACCTTAAAATAGCCTCTAAAATATTCATGGTATTAGAGCGTAAGGGAACAAAAGAGGGTTGGTAAATTGAAAATAGTTGGGAAGATTTTTGTCTCACCTTGGAAGCTTCAAATTTACACCTAAAATTGGTGTGTGAGCAGAGCATATTTCTTTGGTCATTTTTTTATTAGTTGGTGGCCATGTCGGGTGGAGGGTGGAAGATAGGCTAGAGGGGCATGGAAATATTTCTCTATGGAAGGATAGGATAGTTTTTATTTTTAAGGAGGATGAGCTATGGGACATTGTTGAAAATCACGTGTTACCTCCTACTAATGCAATGCTCTTGGATAAGATCATGAAGAGGAACATAAAGGTCAAGAGGACTATCCTAGATGTGGTGGAAAACCATATTATTACTCATGTTTTTGGTAAGGACTTTGCATTTCATATGTGGCATTCCTTGTGTAGTATTTACCAGAGCCCTAACCAAAACCGAAAGATGGCACTCTAGGAGAAGTTGAGGAGTGCTAAGATGATGAAGACTAATTCTGTCACCTCATACCTCATGAGATTTTCTCATATTCATGATGATTTTTCAACTCTTGGAGAGGTAGTGGATCCATATGATTTATTGAGGAAAAACTTAAATGGCTTCTACAAACCATGGGAAATATTTGTACAAGGCATTGTAGCCAAAGCGAATATGCCTAGTTGAGAGAGGCTATGTGATGAATTTGTATAGGAGGATCTCAGGTTTGTCTCAATAGTTTCTAGTCAATAGCATGGTGGGGATGATGGTGAGGAAATTTATCTTTTTGAAAAGGGAAAGAATAATAAGAAGAAGGGTCCCAAGGGTGGGTCCAAGAAACAATAGAAAGGAGGTTATCAGTAGAGGGATATGAGAAAAGTTAAATGATTTTCTTGTAACAATATGGGGCATAATGCTGGATAGTGTCACAACAGGAAAAATAAGAAGCATGGTGGTACAACAACATTAGTCGAGGAGGATGAGTTTGCCTCTCATTTTGAGAGGGAAATGTCCTTTTCTTTTCAGTTTGCCTATAGTTGAGATGCCATCCCTTGTATGGTACATAGACAGTGGATCTTCCAGTCATATGTATGGTGTTAGAGAGAACTTTAATAATCTTACAGAGTCTAGGATCAAGTTGGATATAGTTCTTGGTAATAATAGCAGAGTTAGGGAAGTTGGGCCTGGAACAATTTCCTTTCAAAGGGAGTTGAGGCCAGCCATGGTGTTCAAGGATGTCTTGTATTCCCCTAGTCTAAAGAAGAGCCTAATATCAATTTCCACCATTTACGATAGGGGTTTTGAGGTGTCATTTCAAAGTGACAAGGTACTCATTTACCGTAAGGGGTCCAATATCACATCAAATGGAGTGATTGGGACTTGTGATGGGAATATGTACAGACTCATTTTTCATCCTTTACATGCATTGGCTAGTTACAACAACAACAATCAATTGTGTGAGATTTGGCATAGGAGGATGGTTCACTTACATCATGGATATCTAAGGGTATAGAGGGATATTGTGAAAGGATTTCCACAATTCAACATTGAGCATTAGGAGGTATGTAGGGGGTGGTTTATTGGGAAGTACACCAAGACTGCCTTTCTGATCAACGATAATGGATCAATTGGGATACTTTATTTGGTATACTCTAATGTGTGAAGGTTGATGTCATCAATTTCCTTGGGTGGATGTGATTAATATGTGAAATTTATTGATGACCACTCTAGGAGGAACTAGATCTATTTCCTGATGACCAAGAGTGAGGTATTCAAGAGGTTCCAATATTTAAGTCTCTTGTGGAGAGCCAGATAGAGAGAAAGATCAAGGTCTTGAGGCCGGATAATGAGGGTGAGTATACCTCCACAGAGTTCAGAGACTTCTACACCCAGGAGGGTATTAGGAGATAGTTGATCATTCTTTACAACCCCCAACAGAATGGGGTTGCTGAGAGGAAGAATAGGGATATTATTGGTGCAAAGAGATCTATGTTGCATGATTAGGGTTTTCCATTTTTCTTGTGGGTTGAGGCTTGCAGTATTGCAATGTATCTACAAAATAGGAGTGCACATAGAGCTCTAGGGAGAAAGACTACTAAGGAGGCCTTCATTGGGAGGAGGACAAATGTTGGACACCTTCACATATTTGGGTGTCTAAATTTACCTCATGTCCCTTATGATAAGAAGACAAAGTTGGATCCCACAATAGAGAAAGGGATCATAGTTGGATACAATGGGGTCTCAAATGTCTATTGGGTCTACATACCAACACTAAGGAGATATGTTATATTTGAGGAGGATAGAGCATTTTTGAGATCTTGTGAGTTCATAGATATAATTTAGGAGGTCCCACAACTGCAAGATGATACATCACAGGGGACATAATGTCATGTTCATATTACAAGGAGATTAGGGGTAACCGGTCCACCCAATACAACTACAAGATCACAAGTGTTTGGTACACAAACCACATGTGCATGTGCTTCGGGATCTTAGACATATATGGTGAGATATATGGATGATACTAAGGGGCATGTATTGCTCCATAGGAGGTTACTTTAGGGAATAGGAAACCAATATGGTTTCATTAGAACTTGAAGGAATCCAAGGATCTAGTTGGTGAGCCCCATAGGTTGATGAGAGAAAGAAGAGCACCATAGAGGTTTGGTTCATACATGGAAATGGTAACTAGCATCATAGATTTCGATCCCACTACTTCTGAGTAGGAAGTAGACCAACATGTTTGGAGAGATTCTATATACGAGTATGATTCCATTATGCAGAATGATGTGTGGGAGGTGGTTCCTAGACTAGAGAGGAAGTCATTGGTGACTTCCAAGTGGTTGTACAAGATTAAGTATGTTGTGGATGGAATCATTGAGAAACACAAGGATTGCTTTGTGGTGAGAGGATTCTCTCAGGTTGAGGGGATTGACTATGATGATACATTCGCACTAGTTGTGATATATACTTCCGTCATGAGTATTATGGACATTGCAGAAAATATGGGTTGGAATATCCATCAGTTGGATGTGAAGACAACATTTTTGAATGGTCTTATAGAGGAGGAGGTATGCATTGAGCAACCACATGGGTTCAAGGTGTTTGGGAGAGATTCTCACATGTGCCTATTAAAAAAGTCATTGTATGGTTTGAAGCAAGATTCATGAGAGTGGTACTCCATGATTGATTCTTACTTGTTGAAGATGGGATTTGAGAAGAGTGAGGTCGAACCAAATGTATATTATATTTTTTATGGAGAGGATACTCACATTCTTATCCTATATCATGATGAATTGTTTACCACTGGATGGGAGGAGCTCATATTTGATTGCAAGAGGGATCTTTCTTCATATTTTGAGATGAAATACATATGACTGATGTATTATTTCTTGGGCATGGAGGATTAGAAGGAGGATGGGCACATATTTCTGGGATAGGGGAAGTATGCAATGAATACTCTAAGCATATTTTAGATGGAGTATTGAAAACCCATGTTGACACCTGTGGTCACCAACTAAAGAAATATTAGTTCTTCTGAGTCCGATTTGGTGGATGCCAAAAGATATCATCACTTGTTTGGTTCATTGATGTATCTAGTCAACACTAGACCACATATTTGTTTTACTGTGAACACTCTCAATCAGTATATGGTGGATCCTAGGAGAGTTCACTTGATAGCATCAAAACATGTTTTGAGGTACATAATAGTGTTAGTGGAGTATGGTTTGGACTACTTAAAAGGTGACGAGGACAGGTTATTTGTATATACATAATCAAATTGGGCAGGATGTGTAGTTGAAAGAAAAAGAACTTCAGGGTGTTTTTTTTCGTTGGGATCATGAGTTGTTTCCTGGTTCTGCTAGAAAAATAAGTTAGTGGCATTGATTTCTATTGAGGCAGAGTATATGGAATCTACTCAAGCCATATTTGAGGATATTTGGCTTCATTGGTTATTGGTTTTTATATTTGGTCATGAGTTGAGGCCTACAATGATTCACTCTGATAATCATAGTTGTATCAAACTCTTTGAGAATCCAATCATTCATGATACGTAAAATCACATAGAGATCAAATACCACTTCATATGTGATTGGGTTTAGAGAGGAGCAATTCATCTTGAGTACATATCTATTGATGAGAAAATTGAAAACATTTTCACAAAGTATTTTCCAAGGGGAAATCTTGTCTACTTCAGAGACAAGATGGGAATGGTGAAGAACACTTTCCTCAACAAGAGGGAGTGTTGAGTTTTGGTACCTTGGGAAGTGGTCCCCTAGTGTTATTGAGTGCCTAACACTAAAAGGGGAAAGGTATCCCTCACTCACTTTACTTTATGTTATAAATTAAAATTGACTTTATGATCTTTTAATCATAAATATATTTTATTAACATAAAGTGACTTAGGAAAATTAAGTAAAGGGGGAGATCAGATCTCCACCCTTGATCTTGGTTGGCTAATATCTAATCCTAGAGATTGGTTCCTAGGTTAGTGTTGGGTATGTGTTATATTATTTGCATGAGTAGTAGTGTTTGTTTTGTGTTGGGCATGTAGGGGGGTTTGAGGGGGGGTGCATGGGTTGAGGGGAAACGCCCTCGAGAAAAACAAATTTCCTCGGGAAACATGTCGCATTTTTGGTAGGATTTTTGGCACATGGTTTTTGTCAATGGTTTTCTATTTCCAGTTAGGGAATTAGGGTTGTTGACTAATCCAGGTCATTGGGTTAGGGTTTTGGATGTCATTGGCTCCTATATGTATATTGAATTGTAAAAAATATAACACTATGAATGAATGTAGAATATGTTGGTTTTCCCAGTTTAAGTTTCCAGGGGAAAAATATCTATGTAATGTTTGTATTTGCCATTGTATATTTTCTATTCTTTTACGAAAAATATGTTTGCAGTAAATATTGTACAAGGTTGAAATCTACATTTGGTATCAGAGCCAGGTTGTCTTAAAGGGGATGCTTTTCTGGCCAAGGGTTTGGCTAGGGACTATGATAATCCTTGTTACAGTGGGAGATCTTGGTATTGATTTTTCAAGTGAAAAGAAATGGAGAGAAATTCAAAAATGGAGATTGAGAAGTTTAATGGGAAAAGTTTTGATCTATGGAAGATCAATATGGAATATTTGTTGGTGGACAAAGCTTACTGGTTCGTAGTATATCCAGGTACTAAACCTACAAGAACTTCAGCACATGACTGGAAAAAGTTGGATTGGAAGGAAAAGAGCACAATCTGACTGTGTCTCTCAGATTCAGTATTATTGAATGTGTCATAGGAAGCTACAACCAGGGATTTATGGGATAAGTTGAAGAAGTTGTATCAGTCTAAGTCCCTAGTAAATAAACTATTATTTAGAAAGAAGTTGTATAACTTGAGGATGAGAGATGGAGACTCGATGGTAGAGAATTTGAACACCTCCAATACTATGGTAAGTCAGTCAGTATCTGTTGAGATTAAAATTTCAGATGAAGATAATTGTATCAGTTTATTGTGTTCTTTACCAGACTCGTGGGATATTCTAGTTGTTTCCATAGGTAGTAATACAATTTCCTTGAAGTTTGATGAAGTGGTATCATCCTTGTTGTTAGAGGATATGAGATAGAAGAATATGGAAGGGCAGAGAACATATGCATTATTTGTAAGAGGGCATTCCCAGAAAAGAAATAGATCTAATTTCTCAAGTGGGAAATCTAATTCTAAGGATATATAAAAATATCCCAAAAATTTTGTAAAGGTATGTTGGAGATGTGAAAAAAAAGGGCACTACAAGAAGTAGTGTAGATCCAAAGTTGAGAAAAAGAAGGGATCTGAAGAATCTCCTTCTACGAAAGAAAATACCTCCAAGGAACAAGGAGATGGTGTGTACTTGGCTTCTTCAAGAACACATGCAGATCATGAGGCATGGTTGGTTGACTCGGGTGCATCCTTTCATATGACTCCCCACAGGGAGTGGTTCTGTGAATACGAAAGGTATGATGGAGGTAATGTTTATTAGGTGATGATTCAACAACCAGAATCATAGGACGAGGAAAAGTCAAGTTGAGGCTCATAGATGGAAGGATTAGAACATTTCCTATTGTTATACACATCCTAGGTTTGGACATGAATTTGATTTATGTAATCAAAATGGACGATGCAGGGGTAAAAACAATATTTCAAAAGGAAACCTTCAGGATGGTTTGGGGAGAAATGGCGTTTTTGAAGGGAGCTCAGTTTGGAAATATCTATAAGATGTAAGGAATCACTATTAGTGATGGGTGTAATAGTTCCATTTTTCTTGATATTAGATTTTAAGAAGAAAGAACTCCTATAGTCTCTGGAGAAAAGGTTATGTTATGGCATCAAATACTGGGCATATCAGAGAGAAGGGTTTTCGACTACTACACGATAAAGGTATGGTTGAAGGTATGTCTAACTCCTCTCTGGATTTTGATTTCTGTGAACATTTTGTATATGGGAAGTAGAATCGGGTAAGATTCCCCTATGGTGCAACGAGGGCAGAAGGAATTTTACAGCTAGTTCATAGTGATGTTTTTGGATCTGTTTAGGTCTCATCATTGGGAAAATATGTTTATTACATCTCATTTATAGATGAATTATCGAGGAATACTTGGATATATTTCCTTAGGAATAAATATGAAGTATTTGATAGGTTTAAAGAGTTCAAGGCTCTTGTTGAGAATCAAACAGAGAGAAGAATTAAGGTGTTGAGGACAGATAATGGCGGAGAGTTCTATGGGAATAAATTTGAATAATTCTGTAAGAAATGTGGTATATAAAGGCAGAAGACTACTTGATATACACCTTGGTAGAATGGAGTTGTAAAAAGTATGGACAGGATGTTGATGGAAAAATCAAGGTGCATGCTTAGTGGTGTCAGGTTGGGGCAAGAATTCTAGGCACAGTTAGTGGGTACTACATGTTACCTGGCCAATAGATCACCCTCATGAGTGTTGGATGACAAGAATCCACATAAGGTATGGACTGGTAAGAAACTTTCTCTCACACATCTCAAGGTATTTGGATGTGATTCATATATTAATGTTCCAAAGGAAAGCAAGAGTAAGCTAGAAAAGAAGGTTGAAAAGTGTATCTTTATTGGATATAAATATGGTCTCAAAGGTTATAAGATTTGTAACCCAAAAACTAGGAAGGTAGTGTATATCCGAGATGTTGTATTTATAGAAATGAAGGATGTTGTTAAATAGGAATTCCTACCAAGTAAGAAAGAACCACAAAAAATAGATTTTGATTTAAAGAATGATGAGTCAGACTCTACAAAAGAACATGAATCAAAAGAAGAAGATCCTAATACTCCAGTATTGAGGAGATAGGTTCGAGAAAGAAGGCTACCGGAAAGGTATACTCCATCTAGTTTATGTTCAAATTTTTCTTTGTCTATTACTGATGATGATCCTAGAACTGTTAGGGAGGCAGTGGATTCTGGGGATGGAAATCTCTGGAAAAGGGC
>ML791908.1:461342-473882 GCA_009831015.1 Picea engelmannii
AGATACCCTATCTTACATAGGGTGTATCTACAAATTTATGATGACCTAGAAGCTTATATTTTTACCAAAGATACATTACTAATTTTTGTAAATATATTCCATAGCTCAGGGTATGAAACATTACAAAAATATTTTTATAGCAAAACTTTTGCAATGACTCAGTTCAGGACGATTCCAAAACCCTATCTTGTACAGGATATATCTCCAAAAGTATAAGGCCTCAAGAGATGAATTTTTAACACAATGTACCTTGGCCCATGTAATAAATATCCTCCAAGACGTTCCTTCTGAAACGTTGTAGAAAAAAATTCATAGTGAAAAGTCCAAGGTGTCTCATATGTAGCAGCAAAACCCCAAGACCTTGAGCCCTGATACCATATGTTAAGAACCAAATATCAATATAGCATAGAAAATCCTCAGAAAAAGTACTCAACGCCTTGAAAAATAGAGAATTTCAGATAATAAGCCTCTTCGAGGGGGCAACCTTCTTTTACCCTACTTAAATGTTCAAGTACAAGATGATTCAAAATGAAAATGTCTCCTTGGTATATATAGGAGACTAGGAGGTATAATTACAACTAATGCCCTAAAGACGACATAAATAAAATAACATTACTAATATAATATGCCCCAATTAAGGGGTAATGAGCCAATATTAGGGCTTAACATATGCTCTGCATATTAATAATGATAAAATTAAGGTCAACAGGTTCGTGTTCAGTCTTAATGGTAGAATACGTCAAAAGGTTAGGATTTTGATGCTCAGCACTTGTAGGATACCATCTAGAAGGCCCTCATAGTAGAGGAGGAGATTTTTAGTAGAGGTTAGAGAAGGACTCCAGTGAGACCGATAAGGCCGGTGTCATCCAATGCATAGGAACATCAGACACTAGCCAAACATACGCCTGAATATCATGGATTTCATAGGGGATCCACTTTCACTACACCTCGACAACCAATGCCTCAGTAGCGAACACCTTATTATGGACCACAACATCAACAACAACATCGAACGTAGGAGAAATAGTTTAGGCCTGTTCAGCAGAACATACCAAGATTCCATGCTGGTGGGCCGTCAACTTCTACTTTGGGTACCAGGAGTATTGGACCAAAGAAGGGGTGTTGGACACATGGGAAGCTACAATACCAATGCAACTACCCAGTGGAGAGAACTAGAGCATCTGGATCAATCGGACCCACTACCATGGGAGATTTGGGCAAGGCCCATCAGATTCATGCAGCTGTGAATAACCACTAGGCACAACACTAGTAGACTATTCTCGAGACATCAGGTGTTGTCGTTGAGCAGACCCTTAGTATTTTGATAGATCTTGGTGCCAGCGAGAGTTTCATTTCTGGTGTAGTGCTAAAAAGGATTAAGGTAAAGGAAGTCAAACATGATGATTTTATCTTTGTAGAGATGGATTCGGGAGCCAAACAGAAGGTTGAAGGAAAGGTTATGGGCTATACCTTTAACCTGGGATATTTTTTCACCAGGTTGACCTGTACACGTCACAATCTTAGGATCTTATGATTTCATGATCGGTATGGACTAGTTGGAATCGCACGAGATGATACTAAACTATAAAATGAAATGGTTGAGCTTGGTCGATGATGAGGGACATAGATGCATGATTATAGGTTAGAACCAGGGAATTTCCCTAAGGTTTATCTCTTCCTTACAGTTACAAAAGAGCATGTGTAAGGGGTGTAATATTTATGTGATCCTTGCGTTAAATGAAAAGGGAGTAGCGGAAGGTCTAGAGCACCTTCCGGTGGTGAGATAGTTTGCAGACATATTTCTGGAGGAGTTACTTGGGATGCCGCTAAAGAGGGAATTGGAGTTTACCATAGACCTAAAACTGGGGACTGAACCAATAGCTAGAATGGCTTATCGTATGTCAACCTCGAAGTTATAGGAGTTGAGAGTGCAATTGAAGGAGCTATTGGACCTAGGACTTATACATCCTAGTGTGTCACCATGGGGTGTGCTATTATTTTCATATGAAAGAAGAATGGGTCGTGGACACTCTACATTGACTACCATGAATTTAATAAGGCAATGATCAAGAATAATTATCCATTGTTGAGGATTGATGATCTATTCGATCATATGAAGGGTGCGACGATGATTTCAAAGATTGATTTGCGATCATGGTATCACTAGTTACAGATCAAGGAGGATGACATCCCTAAGACTTCCTTTAAGATGAGGTTTGGTCATTTCAAGTTTACTGTTCTACCATTTGGACTCACAAATGCCCCTGGGGTATTTATGAGTTTGATGAACAAGGTGTTCCACGAGTACTTGGACAAGTTCATCCAAGTATTCATTAATGATATTTTGATTTACTCTAGGATGACAGAGGAGCATGCCAAGCACTTTCTCTTGGTACTATAGTTCCTGTGAGAGCACAAATTGTATGGGAAGTTATCCAAATGCTCGTTTTATCAATCGAGGATTCACTACTTAGGGCATGTCATATTTGATGAAGGTATCACTATGGATACAACAAAGGTCAAGGCTATTATGGAATGGCCTGTGCTGATGAATGTCCCGGAAGTGCGTAGCTTCATGGGTTTAGTAGGATACTATCGATGGTTTGTCAAGGGATTTTCAAATATAGGAAATCCAATCACGGAATTGTAGAAGAAGAATTTTTTTTTTTGTTTGGACCGAGAAATGTGCGGAATCATTTCGGAGGATCAAAGAGTTGTTGACAACAATACCAATACTAAATGTACTTGACATGGATGGGGACTTCTTGGTATGCACTAACACATCCAAGGAAGGCTTTGGCGGAGTCTTGATGCAATATGATTGAGTGATCGCTTACATCTCGAGGAAACTGAGAAGGCATGAGGATAACTATGCGATGCATGATTTGGATTTTTTAACCATTGTATATGCCTTGAAGGTTTGGAGACACTACCTTGTTTGATGAAAATTTGAACTAAATACGGACCATTGTGGACTACAACACATCTTTACACAAAGTGACCTTAACGTGCGACAATGACGTCGGTCAGAATTGCTTAGCGAGTACGACTTCAAGATTACTTACATAAAAGGAACCGTGAACTGAGTGGTAGATGCATTGAGTCAGAGACCACGCATATTTTCAGTGTTGTCACTTCAGACGAATCTACGAGAAAGGATTCTAACCTTACAACCCGACGATGATTAGTACAAAGAGGTCAAGGATTTTATCGAACAAAACACAATGATGGTACCAAGATTTGAAGGATTTACATTTGATGATGATGGACTATTAAGGTTTAAAAATTGGATTTACGTACCACTGAAAGATGAGTTGAGGAGTTTGATCCTAAACGATGCTCACATAGTAGTGTACATGTCTCACCCAGGAGTCACGAAGATGAGGGCAGGCATTAAACCCTTATTCTTCTAGAAAGGAATGAAGGTAGACATAGTCAACTACGTGTCTAGATTTCTAGAATGTTAGCAGGTAAAGGTTGAACATAGACATCCAATAGGATTACTACAGCCACATGCTATTCCAGAATCAAAATGGGAGGGTATTTCGATGGATTACCACTGATGGCAAGGAGACATGACTCAATTTTCGTAGTAGTCGACACTCTGACGAAGAGTTATCATTTTATTCCTGTGCTTATGACGTATCAGGAACCTAACATAGACAGAGTTTTCATCAGTGAGATTGTGAGGTTGAATGGCATTCCTAAGAGGATTATATCCGATCGAGGATCGATGTTTACTAGACGATTTTGGACTGGTTTCCAAGATCCCTTGGGAAACCAACTTAACTTTAGTACTATGTATCACCTAGAGTCTAATAGACAGACCGAAGGAATGAACCAGACCTTGGAAGACATGTTGTGCATGTACGTGATTGACCAACAAAAGCGTTGGGAAGAATTCTTTCCACTGGTAGAATTCTCTTATAACAACAGTTACCAAAGCACCATTAATATGGTGCCTTTCGAGTTCCTTTGTGGGCGATCGTGCCAGACGCCTTTGAGTTGAGATTGAATTGAGAATAGGGTCCTGGTGGGACCATAAGTGATCCAATAAATGGAAGAGAAAATACAAACAATAAGAAAAAGTATCATAGAAGCGCAGGATTGATAGAAGAGTTATGTCGATGCACATGGTGTCGACTGTAGTTACGAAGTTGGTGATTGAGTCTTCTTGTGGGTCAAACCGCATAATAGTTCGATCAATTTTGGAAAGGAAGCTAAACTCTCTCCTAGGTTCATGGGACCTTTCTCGATTCTAGAGAGAAAGGGGCCCATGGCCTATCGACTAGCCTTGCCTGATTCTTTGAGGCATATGCACGATATTTTTCATGTATCGGTTTTGAGACATTATATTAGTGATCCTACACATGTTATTGACATGAGTTCCTTGTAGGTATTAGATGAGGGGGTTCTCACAGCTGAGCCAATCCACATCCTGTATCATCACACTCGACAACGACAACATCGAACAGTAGATCAGGTCAAGGTCTAGTGGGACAACTATAGTCCGCACTCAGTGACTTGGGAGGATGCATATGATATGCGCAAGAAGTTTCCATTTTTGTTTGATAGATAGACTTTTGATATTGTGATACAGATGTACGGGGAGGGTTTTTCTAAATTAAATTATTGAACATTAAATTAAATGGGAAATTAGGAAAGAAAGGACTTCGAAACTCTATATAAAGGAGGGAGGAGGAGGCGGATGAATCTCTTATTTTATGCATAACATTATGCTACAAAATTTTAGACTTGACTGACTTAGCTTGTGCGAGTTGGGATACCTAGCTCAGTGAGGAGTGGTAGCTAGGCCTTGCGAGGTGAGCTGAGAGCTAGTTGTTCTTTGGTTTAGTGTGTGTGTCCCCTTTGCAGCTCAAGGGACTAAGTGGGAAGAAGAGTACCCCTAGTATTGGTTGGGAGGTACCAGTGAAGTCACATCAATCGTCAAGCGGGAGAAGACAATGCACATGGGAAAATGACTTGGAGTGGTCGACTCGGGCTATGGTACGCTTTATTTATTTTGCACGATAGATTATTATTTACCTTACGCTTTCATTTCTGTACTTTTAACTATGTAAAGAAGGTGTTTGACTTAATATTTAATTGAGAACTTAAAATTTCCCCATAGCCTTAAGCTCGCTGCTTGATTTGATTCCCTTGGCTTTCAATCCCTGAATGTTGTGGTTGTCCTATTAGTTTTATTGATTTGTTGTGAAGAGTTGTGTTTTTTACTTCGTCCTCATCCCTAGTTCGTCAGTCGACGCCTGAGCAGTTGGCTAGGAGTTGAATCGATGGTCGTCACTTCAGTGCATAGCGACCTATAGATTCTAATTCCCTTCTTTTCTGTGTGTGGATGATGAGGGAAGGATGTGTTTCCTAGTTGTCCAGCCCTATTGATTTTTCTCGATTGATTGATGGTCATTACACCTTCTCTATGATTTTAATGAAAATGTTTCTTATTATATTGGGACTGCGTTCTAATTTTATTTTATTTCCACTTGAACGTCAACAATTGATTTGGATCTACCTACATTTTTTTTCTGTTTGCTGCATGTACCCGGTGTTTTTCTTGTCTACGATTGTCACCCTTGATGGTGAATTGTCTCTACGTTTTTTTTTTATACACATGCTTTGCGATTTTACCCTCTGATATTATTACTTCGATGACAAATTTCACTCTTCCTTGGCCACACTGGACTACATTTTATATTCCTTATATGTGATTCATCATTACCACTCAATTTCTTAGCATTAGATCCTTATCTGAATTCCTGAAGCCTGTTGCGGAAATGAATCCGATTTTGATTATGCATGTCACCCCTCCCCAATCCTTATAATACTTTGTGATTTTCTTTTGGATTTTCTGGGCATTGATACTCTGTAATATCATATTATTGTGATTGCGCTTGGCATTGATACCCTACCATATCATGTTACCCATTGAATTACACATTCCAACGAATAATATCTCTTAAAGTTTGGTAGCTATTAATATGGTTTAATTATTGCAACAATGTATCGTTCCATTTTTATATTTACAGAACAACAATAACTTTTCATAGACAATGATTATTATAATTGGAAATAGACAACGATTTCCTTTCAGATAGTGCCTCAATTATTTGATTGCAATTTACACCCATTAACTGTGATTTTACATATACTTATGATTCGAATTTAGATATGTTTGCAATTGGATTTAAGTCTACATTTTCCTTTAATGAGACACCTACTTTATCACATATCTGGATTATATTTACATCTACGATTTGAGAATATCAATGGAAGTAATTGTTTAATAACAATGGGTAGCGAATTAGTAATAGGTAACAAATTGTGGCGTGGACAAAAATCTTGATTTTATAACAACTAAATTACATGACAACGAATTACCGAGACAACGATTTATATTTGATTAATTCCTTAATTAGACATTGAATGGTATCGTTAATCCCAGTTAAATTCTTATATTTGTTATTCCCTTTGAAAACAATATCTTATTCAGGTAGCGATATCTTTTTAGATGTGTTAGACAACGATTTTATACACCTAAAATAGACTTTGAATGGACAATTAAATTAATTTATGAACAACGAAGTTATACTATATACATTAAACAAACATCGTTGATATTTATATCATAGACAGTGTTAGAATATTATCTTAAGTGATAGACAACCTTATCATATAGTTAGTATACAACTTCTCACAATATTTACTAGACAACGTTGAATTTATCCTATTGTTGAAATCTCTGCTTATTTAAACTGTTATGACATTGTTTCCAACTATATTTGTGGCAACGATTTCATGCATGGAATGGACGACGATATCCTTCCTTTATTTTAGCCAGCCTACTAATTCATTATGCATTTTTATGGCAAATGAATTAGCATTTATATTGGACAACTAACTAATTGCTTCAACGTTAATACCCCTACGTTTTTACATTTACCTGACAACGACAATAATTGACATTATTCTTTCTGGACAATGTTCCTCTATTATTAATTAGCAATAATAATTATTGTTGTTCGATATCATTTAATAATAGCATCAAATTGCATTAAATGTCTCTGAAATGACATTTAATTATGAACAGAGAGATACCATTAAATCTCATTGAATAGCTTCGAGGTGGCAATTATTTATAAGCAACATAATAGAATCAATTTTGCATTTAATAGCTAGACATGACATTTATTTATAAACAACAAGATAGCATTAACATGGCATTCAATAACATCGAATGGATTTTTCTTATTTATAACCGCATAACAACATTAAAATGACATTAAAATTTTCATTGAAATGGCACTCATTTATAGACAATGAATTAGCATCGAATAGTGGCAAATAGCATTGAGGTGAAATTAATTATAGACATCAATCTCATTAAGGATTAACCCTTTTTAGACAACATTGTCGATTATTCTATACGCAGCGTGGAGCACCTTTAAAATGTTAAGTAGTTCGCTTATTTTAATGAACATTTTATAATTGTTGATAAGTGTATTTGATTTGGTTAAGTGCCCTTCTTAGTGCACATTATGATAACTTTATGACCTAAGTAGCCTGGTAGCAGTTCTTCCTTCGCACTCGATATCTTTCTTATCAGTTAAGGGATGGGTTTTTGGTGGAGTCGGGTATTATCTTGAGCCTTCCTTTTGGTTGTTGTCATCTTGACCTGTTGCTTGGGGTGTGGGTGTAGTCTTCTTGTCAGTTGTTAGGTTCCTAGTGCATGGATTTGTCCTAAGTCCTTGGCCCAGATAGGTTAGGTTGCGTCAGGGTTATCATCGCACCTATCACCTCAGGATGACATGAGTTTTGATGAGGGGATCATGGCACGCCCTATCAGATAGATTCCAATGATATCTTGGTCGGAGTCTGTGCTTCCCACGTGAGTGTTGTCGATCATTGTAAGTTCTTGTTAGCACTTGGGTTGTAATTCTTTCAGGCAGTTGGTTTCATGCCATAGAGGTTCTAGTCACTGGTCGTCGAAGTTATTGTGTCAGGATGGGGATGTTGTCCCTTAGCTTGTAGGAGTGGTCATGTTTGTGTCGAGTGGGTAGTCATTTATCCCTGTTGTTTTACACATGTTTCATCTAGTTTCTCTTATGCTAGTGAATGGAGTTGTAGTCTAATGCCTAATCTACGTACTTGTGTCCATCGTCATTCCATGTGATTCAACTGCTGTCGTTGTTTCCTTCCTACATAAAAAAATAAATAAATCACTTTCTGCTTTGTTTTAAGTCGTAAAGATGGGGTCATTACATTCCATATGCGAGTGTAGTTGATAGTTTGATGTATGAAATGGTGTGTACTAGATCAGGCATTGCACATGCAGTGGGATTTTTAAGTAGGTATATGTCAAAACCAGGGAAGGAGCATTGAACAACAGTAAAAAAGGTTTTCAGGTATTTGCGTGGCACTGCTAGCTATGGATTGTGCTACCAAGGAAGAACAAGGTTTGACAAAGTGGAAAATATACATGGCTTTGTGGATGCATACTGGGATGGAGATCTGGATCATATGATATCTACAAGTGGGTATGCGTTTAACCTGTTTGGAGGAGAAACAAGTTGGATGAGCAAAAGACAGGCTGCAATGGCACTTTCAACTACATAATCTGAATACATGGCATCCAATCATGCAAGTAAGGAAGCAATATGGTTACAAATATTCTGTTCAGGTATTAGGTTGGTACATCAAGATGTAAGGATATATTGTGAAAGTCAGAGTGCAAATTTTCTGGTGAAGAACCCAGCTTATCACTCAGAGAAAAAACATATTGATATTCAATATCACTTTTTGAGAGACATGGTTGAAGAAAAGAAAGTATTGGTGATACAGGTGGAAACTTTGAAGAATGTTGTATATTCATTAACAAAATCTGTGAGCACTAAGAAGTTCTCTTGGTGTATAGGATCCATGGGCATTGTTGCCCTGGAGTGTTGACTATGTAACCCTGTAACCCCCTGTATGCAAAGAAAACAACAAGTGGGATAATTTTGGGTATGTGTTATATTATTTGAACGATTAGTAGTTTCTTTGTTGTGTTGGGCATGCAGGGGTTTAGGGGAAGTGCCCGCAAGAAAAAAAACTGTCTCAGGAAACATGTCATATTTTTGGATGGCTTTTTGGTAGAAGGTTTTTGTTGATGGTTTTCTATTTCTGGTTAGGGAATTAGGGTTTTTGACTAATCCAAGTCATTGGGTTAGGGTTTTGGATGCCGCTAGATCCTATATGTATATTGTATTGTGAACAATGTAACAATATGAATGAATATATAATATGTTGGTTTTCCTGGTTTGGGTTTCCGGGGGGGAAATCTCTATGTAATGTTTGTATTTTCCATTGTATCTTTTCTTTTCTTTTACTAGAAATATGTTTGCAGTAAATATTTTACAAGGTTAAAATCTACACTTAGCTTAAGGATGAGGCTAAAGAGAACGTGAAGGAGGGAAAATTTATTCATTGTTTAAGTGAAGAGAGGAAGAGGAGAAGAGAAGAGGAAGGGCACACCATTTAAGCGAGGCTCACAAGCCTAAGGCCACATTTTGTGAAGGAGGGCTCACCAAGTGTGAGGGTGCACCATTGGAGAGAAGGAACATATTCTTGTGGAGAAGAAGGGAACAATTGTAGCTCCAAAAATGAGGACACATACTTCAAGATAGATTGCAACAAAGATAAAGGGTGAAAATCCCAAGGAGGGAGCACAATTCAAGGAGAGACTTGACTGGAAAAATTGAGATGATTTGGATATTGTAAATCAAGTTCCCCATGCATATTTCTTTGTTGTAATATTTCTATAAGATCTCCATAATATATTTTCTCTTCAATTGGATTTCCCCATGGGGTTTTTTCCAGGGTCATGTTGACCAAAAATGTTAGGATTTTATCCTAACCCCTCTTAGTCAGTTATCAATTAGAGTAATATATAATTTCCATGTAATAAAGTCTGACATTAGTTAACAAGTCCTAATAAATAAATGATAACAAGTCAATGTAAGTAGACCTAATAGAAGCTTCTAATTCTAGACGGATCTTCCTCTAGAATGTTCTTTAGAAGGTAGAATTCATATAAATAAGAGTGGGAGGTATGAGAAAAGTTGTCTGGAGAAATATTGTAATAGAGATCTACTATGTTGTAGGTTTCCCCCTCGAAGAGGCAAGTGACCATTCCTTTCTTTGAATAGATGTATCATTTTTGGTGTTTCTCTTCTCAATATTCTATTGTCACATTGATAGTTGTTGAATATTCTTGTTTTTGCATATTATATTACTTCTGGTACCTTACAAGTGGTATCAAATCTCTTTCCTCGGTAATAATAGTGGGTTAAATTGTTTCAGAGTAGAGACATATTCCAACATATTTAAGCTACAAAGATCTATCGTTTAGCACATAAATCTATAGTTGGGGAAGCATACATGCATGGAATACAAAAGGTATTTAAGCTCACATTGTTGGACACCCTTGTAACCCATGTCGGTACCCATTCGAGTGGTAGCACATCAGACAACACCTGCATATGGGCTAGCCTAGATATCTTGAAACCCTCCATAGATCAATCGATTGGTCTCCCTAACTACTATAGTGCCACCGATAATAACACTTGGGAAGATACTCTCTAGTACCTGGGTAATAAGGTAGTACAACTTATGGTATGGTTGAGCCTCCTTAGTTGGTTCCCTGAGATATTGGGTCTAGTAATACTATTTGACCCCACACATATATCAAAGATCTATAACAAAGGGAAAACCCTTGTCTATAGGAACCCTTACAACCCTAACCCTTGGGATAAAAACAAAACAACGAAGGAACAATCAAGATCTATTGTCGTTCCACCTGGCCTCCTGCATTCTAGTTGAAAATTCACTAGACAGTGGTTACAGTTAAGAATTTGGGCATTCAAGCCATGCATAAGTATTCAAATCCGAGTATATTCCTCGGGAGGGTACTGACAATTGCACCCATATTGGGATAACATCCACCCTTTCCCTACTCACATTGAACACTGGAGTCCACTTCTTGAAAAGAATAAGGGAGAAATCGATACTCTTGGAGCTCTTCAATACCCCATTTGTGTCTTCTTTATTCCATAACTTGAAATAGAACCACCCCCTGAAAATCTCCTGGGTAATTGGAGTGTATCCTAGGTTTCTTCCCCAATGGGTTTCAACCCATTGCTTCAAACAATTGATCCCAAGGCACTGGAAGTTTACACGACTAACCACAACCATTTGGGCCATATCCACAACTTGGGCCATGAAGACTTCTTCACCCAACACCAGTTTGTTCAGATGCTCTTGATCCTTAATGAGATTGGATTTTCCGGGATTTGGCCTAGAGGGAACAGATTGTTTGGAGGATACCCAAGGAAAATTTGGTGAGTCCCCTTTACCTTTAAATTTGGGAGAAACAAAAAGACCTGGGGGGGCACCAGTAGAAGGTTGAGGGTCTGACTAGACCAAAAGAGAGTCTGTGAAACTCAATGAAGATTGCAGATCCACATATAAGGAGGGGAGTGAAGAAGAAGTTTGATGGGAGAATAAGGGAGGAATAGTTTGTAGGAAAGTATTTAGATCAAAATCCTTATAGATTCCTAGGGTCCCTTTGCCTGAAATGTTATAGTGAGAAAGACCTATCTGGGGCCCTAAAATTGTCCCCTCAAATCCAAAACTAAGCCATTCATTTGGTGAACGAGGGAAAATTGTCCAAAACCTGGAAGAGGAAACCCTGGGAGAGAGTGGAAGGGAAGTTTGACCACAAGAAAAGGTAGTAACGACTGAATTTGAAATCCCTAGTCCCAACACCACCTCCAAACCTAACATAGGGGGTCACACCATTGCTGGAGAAACCCTTGGAATCTCTGTGAAAATAGGCTCGAGTAGACCACCAATATTTGAACCTCTTGAAAATGTATCCTTGTAGTCCACTCCTGACATGTTGAGGAACAAAGTTGCAAAGAGGTCCACATGTCACCCCGCTGAATCCATTCAAATCAAAACCCCTTCTAATGGATAAGGAGAATAATCTACCAACTCTTCTTTTGATGACCGCATGATGACGACTTTTGACAGTTGTCCTCCTGTAAAAGAAAACTATCAAATACTACAGGTGAGGAAAGGGGTTGTTAGCCTTGAAAGTACAAAACCTAGGGATATCTGTCTAAAGTTTCCACATAGCCATCGCCTTATTTCATCCCAAATCCTATTCCCCTAAATCCATAAATTAGAATGTACTCTGAAAACCAAAACTCCATGTAAAATATTTTATTATTTTAAAAATTAATTTTCTATTTTAAAAAAATTTACTAATAAAAAATTTATTATTTATGTCACTTATATTAGTTGTAGGATCATTTAATATAATATATTTTACATGATTCAAAAATTTAGTGTAATTATTTAATTATTCAAGTGAAAATAGATTTTTAGTTTATGGTTTTATATATTTATTCAAGCACATTATATTTTCAATGTATTGATTATTTATACAAATTATTTTTATTTTTTAGTTTGATTTTCAACCTT
>ML791908.1:475681-514452 GCA_009831015.1 Picea engelmannii
ATTTTCTTTTATGTGATTCAAACAACTTGTTTGACTATTTCATCTATTCTGTGCAAGTCGCATGGCTTTGGGTTGGTTTTTCATGGAAGCCACGTAGCCTCTCACATTATTCTATTGTGAAATCTGTGCAAATGTCTCTGGAAAGAGACACACAACTCTTTTTAAGTATTATTTTCAGAATTATTTATTTTTATTAGTAAACGTAGGTAGTATTCCTTAATTTGTCATAAATTGCAGGATTAAAATATCTGATCTTTTTTCTATTCTTACAATAATAATTAACTAACCTATTGGGTAAGATGAGAAATCATATTTCATTTCTCACCACATGGATTATTTTAACATTTTACAGCACATGGATGCTTAAATTGGAGTTCAATCATTTTGTTTCCTTGTCTTTTATTTATCACACACAAGGGATGATCCAGAGTTATGAGAGGAACAAAAGGTATAACAAAATGAATACAATAATACAGAGATACGGATAACAACAAAAGATATCCAGTGAACAATAACTTATATTCAATAAATAAAATAGGATGAAATTGTAAAAATATAGAACTAAAAACAACTTGCTCGAATGGTGGGAGCTATCTCTGAGAAGAGATGTGGCTGCTACACACATCGGTCTGAGTATAATTATTACAATGAGGCTCCAGATGTATTTTTAACATTACTCATGAATTCAAAATCCCTACACACCCAAAAACATAAACCTAAGAGATGAAATGACAAGATTTATGTGGGCCCCGATGGGTAAGTTGGTACCTCAACTTCCCGGGGTCATAACTTTTGCATACGACCTCCGTTATAGGCACATGATAGCCCGTTGGAAAGGTATTTTTCATAACTACACATTACTCCGTCAAACTTTGAATATGTCTATAGTTTAGCTATGGAAAGCCAAAAAATTATTGTCTAGGTCCCCAAAACGGCCCTAGAAATACAGAAAGATGTAGTGACATGAAAACTTCCAAAATAATCTAGTTGGATTAGATGGGTGGCCACCAATCTCCATCTAAAAGTTGTGTGGGGATTCAAACATCCCCAAAAGTGTAGAACCCATAATTAAAAATAATTATAGAAGAACGTGTTGAACTAACAACTGTCAAAAGAAACCTGTTG
Source organism: Picea engelmannii (assembly GCA_009831015.1). Lineage (NCBI taxonomy): Eukaryota > Viridiplantae > Streptophyta > Pinopsida > Pinales > Pinaceae > Picea > Picea engelmannii. The sequence goes on from ML791908.1 coordinate 476,807, forward strand.
GAATAGGTGGGTTTCCACCAATATCCACCTGGATCAGTCCTCCCCCATTAGGAATAAATGGTCTCCATTGCATTGAGTGTCCCCATCAGGTGAGGAAACATTTGTTGAATTTGGCCCCAGGTGAGCCACTTGGCTTGGTGTACTAGTTTCCCTGCCTTGACAACCCGATAAATCTCGATGCTTTGCTGACGAGTGCCCTTGATTTGTGTGTCCACTATATGATCAGTGGATTCATATTCCATGCAGTCACGGTTTAGCTATGTTGGTGTCAATTGTTCTGAGATATCTGAGGTGTCCAATAATGGTGGAAAATATGGCTGAAGGAGGTACATATTGAACACTAGGTGCAAGCCAAGGAAGGGAGGAGTTTTGAGCACAAAATCATTGCTACCCACAACCTTGGTCATAGTGTAAGGCCCATAGCAAAGTGGGTGGAGCTTTCGATGGGGTCCTGTAAGCCACTCTTTCTACAAATGTAACCAAACCTTATCTCCCACCTGAAACTGGTGCAGTACCCAGTGTTAATCATGGCACTACTTGTACTTAGCATTGGCTTTCCACAAAATCTTATGGACCTGTTGGTGGATGTGTTGAATGCCTAGTCAACAAGCCACTGTTGGGGGGAAGGATATGCAGATGGCTTCTTCTATTTCAAGAAAATGATTTTGAGATCGTGGTTAAACCAGGAAGAATGAACAAAGGCCCTAACCACTTGTCAAGGTTGGAACATGGAGAAGAGCCGACCAGTTTGGAGGATGCACTACCAGATGCACAATTGCTAGCCATTAGAAATATCGATGACCATTTCACAGAGATAGTCCAGTTCCTATCAACAGGAATGACACCTAATGAGTACACAATTCCTCAGAAGAAACATCTAGTAGTGTGCGTTGCAGACTTCTCACTTATAGTCGGACATGTATAAAAGAAGGGACTTGATGAGATATTGAGAAGGTGTGTTATGGAGGTAGAACGACAACTGATCCTTGCAGAAGCTCATGTAGGTATCAAGGGAGGACATTATGCAGGAAAAACAACTGCGCAGAAGGTTCTTAGAGTTGGCCTTTGGTGGCCTACCTTACAAAGAGATGCTAAAGACTATTCCAGAGCCTGCAATGTATGCGAAAGAGTTGGGAAACCATCCAGAAGAGATGAAATGGCATTAGCACCATAACTGACCTACAAGCATTTGAGAATTGGGCCATTGACTTTGTTGGACCTATAAGCCCATCAGGAAAGTGTGCAGGAGTAAGGTACATAATTACAGTAACACAATACTTGACTAGATGGGCCAAATCAAGAGAAATTAAGGACTGTAGTGCCACTATAGCTGCACACTTCATATTTGATGACTTGATAACTAGGTTTGGATGCCCAAAGATCCTTATGAGTGATCAAGGAACACAATTAATCAATAAGACAGTTGAATCCCTGACTAAATAATTTGCAGTCCACCATTAGAAGAGCATGCTATACCATCGACAATCAAATGAGACAGTTGAAGCATTTAACAAGATTTTGGAAACAATAATAACCAAGATTTGCAGTGTGAACATGGATGATTGGGATTTAAGATTACCAACAGTTTTATGGGCCTATAGAACAACTTGCAAGAAATTAACAATGTAGACCCCTTTCAAGTTGTAATATGGTCTTGAAGCTCTTTTTCCAATAGAATAATTGGTGCCAAGCTTAATAATTGTTGCATTTACAGACATGGATGACCCGGGTGCTGTTCAAGAGAGGATTCCACAGTTGGTTGAACTAGAGGAAGATGGATTCATTGCAAGATTCCATAAGCTGGTTCAAAAGGAAGGAGAGAAGGCCTATCATGACAGGCACATCAAGAGGAAGACATTTAAACAAGGTGATATAGTGCTGGTATATGATAGCAAGTTCATAAAACATCCTGGGAAGTTCAGAATGCATTGGATAGGGCCATATGAGATCTCTTATGTTACAGAGGGAGGAGTTGCGCAATTGAAAATGTTGAATGGAGAATGGAAGGAAGGTTTGGTGAATGAGTGTCGGCTGAAGTTGTACTATGACAACCAGCTACCTCGCAGCTCTTAGTAAAAGAATGAAGAAAAGGGTCTAGGTACCAGGTGTAGTTGAAACTAGGTACCAGACACAGAAAAGACAGTATGCATAAGGGAAAAAGAGGAGGTGTCGAGCAGAAAGTAGAGGTTGCACTGCACAGTTTGGAATCGAAGTAAAACAAGAAGCTAAGATTTGAATTTCCTTAGGACAAGTCACAAGTGAGTGTTGGGGGCCTGTTGGCCCTTGGTTATGGAAGAAAGAGAAGATAAAGGAAGAAAATGGATAATGCAGACTTCGCGGAAGACATAGTGATTGATACTAAAAGAGAAGAAATGACGAAGAGAAGTAAGTCGTTGGACGAGGAGATTGGGGATGACAGATAATAAACAAAGAAGGATCATGGACAACTTGGCAAGCGTAAAAAGACACCATTGGATGATTTGGAGCACCGTGCAAAAAGGAAGGAAAGATAGGCTGGCAAAGCCCTAAAAATACGGGTCAAGTTGACCTAGGGTTTTAGACACCTATGGTTTTGGTATCTAGGGTTTTGGACACCTAGGTTTCGACCTAAGGATGTTAGTGAGCTATTGTAATGTATAAATAGAGGTCTAATGGACCTGGGATGGGCTTTTGTTGATGTTATGATTATTGTTGTTGTCTTTTTCGTTGTGTGATCGAGCAAGTAGTAGTGTGTGAGAAAGAAGTGTTGAGTATGAGAGCCTTCTCATATTGTAAGATCTTGAGCTAGGTGTGAAGATCAACCCTGTAGTTGGGTGCACAGGGAGGGGAGAGAAAGAAAGGATAGGAAAGAGGATCTGCTAGATAAGAGCGTAGACAACAAATGTATGCTTTACCTTAATATATTGTAGCACAGTCTCATGGACGTAGCCCTAGAGAGAGGGTGAACCACGTATATATTGTGTTATGTTTGATTGGTATTTTATCTCTCTCATTGATATATTGTGATTGCATTATTGTTTTAGATATGATAAGTAGATGTGTAGAGTAGATCTAAGCTAATAAGTGATATATGAACTTTGTGTTATTCTTGTGTTAGATCCACTTGATATTCCCTTTGGTTGTAAACATCTCTGTCCTGCAACCCCCTCATAATTTTTTCGGGTGAGACTGTATATGCTTCGCAGGTGTTGCTGAAAGGGCCAGTAGTTAGGGCTTGTTGGTGCACTCTTGGAACTGAACCTTGGGTCTTCCCCTATGCCAACACATGAAATAAACAAACAACTAAGATAATAACAACTAAATAAATGAGACTAAAATGCATAAGGAAATTAGAGAAAAAATCAATCAAATAATTGACCAATATTCATGCCACCAATGGAGAGATTATATTAGTGGGAAAATACCAAAGAAAAAGGGGGACTTGTGGATCCTCTCCTCCTCCAAGGGAGGGTTCTTGAGTCCCCTATGTGAGATCTCTTCTTACAAATGGAAAACTAGAAAGTGAATGGTGAGGAAATCCAAGCTTATTCCCTCAAGAGGTGAGGTGAATAGCTTAATGATATGATGCTAATATGCTCCAAAAAGGAAAGAGGTTCCTTGTAGGAGAATAGAGGTAGCATAAAAATACAATGAGATTATTGAATTCATAGTGCATCCATGGACTCTTTTTATAGTAAATATTTGAGGCATTATCCAACTGATCTTTAGTGTGAACAAGGAGCCCTTCAGGGAACCCTTAGGTCTTTGAGTAGCCCCCCACTCAGATTTAACTCAGATTTGAGGATCAAATCGACTTGGGAGTTGAACTAGAAGTGGGTGAGGGGCCGACAAGAACCATAAATGTGTCATTCATAGGAGTGCATGGATTTTATCATACAAAGTAGTGCATCGGGCACATGTGTGCTCTTTTGGATTTTTTGGCCTGCACACATGCGCGCGCTTTGTTTAGTGTTTTTGCACATGTCAATTTTATAACTAGTTGTATAGTTTGTGCCTTTTGGAAATTCTTATTTAGGACTACAGGTGAACTAATAGGTTTTTGGATATGTTGGATTCCTGTAACCATTTGTGGATGAAATTTCAGTGATAACAAATGCCCCCTAATGTGTGAGGTTAGGAGCATATGTATAGCCGAAATACATCAATGTTTCTTCTATTGAGAGTTCCATTGTAAGAAAGAGTGTTGAGAGGAACTGCAAGAGAGACCCATTGGAAATAGAGGGAAAACTGTAGGACCAAACCTTTCTCTTGGTGTAGGAAAAATAAAATTTGTATACAAATGAGGCATGCATGTCCCATTTTCATGTCATGTAACTCAAATATGTAAGACAATAATTGAAGCTATATGATGATGTAGATAACTACAACATCCTTTGGGGTGGTTTGATAATGGAAGATGATGATTCTGGTCATGAACACACTTTGAAAAGAGACAATGACACTTGTAAGAAGTGTCGAGGACTTGTAGGCATTGATGTCCCAACGAATTTAGAGGTCTTTGGCTAGTATAAAAAAACTGCAATATTTGCATAGTAAGACCCACCATAACATGAGAGTGTGTTGACGTCGAATTTTATGGGGTTCAACGACAACAAAGAGAAATGATGGTTCTCTCTATGCCATCCGAGACTCCTCATTGTAAAGTTAATGAGAGTCAAGATATTAATGCCCTTCTGGGAACTATGTTGATGTCGAAATAAAGGGAGACATGACTCCAAGAAGCAAAGGGATTCATGAAATCCACTGGATGAGATTAGGAACTGATGAGGAACATGGATGAATTCAAGATGTGGTAAGAATAAAGACTGACCTTGGTTGGGGATATATGTTTTTACCCATGATTTTGGTCATCATGATGATGTATGGATGATGGTGTACTCAGACTCTTCATCAGAACTTTCTTCTGAGAAAAGTTACTTTCTTCTCTTTCTAGAAATATCATTTTTGAAGGAGGTTCATAGGCTACTAATACACTTGCCTGTGAGAATGCAAGATTCTCATAGGCTACCTTAAGCTAGGGTGCGAGAAGTTCGCACTGTGTTGAACTGCTAGGGTGCGAACTCTTTCTAAAGCAAGGAAAAAGGTGAATTGTTGATACTTCTAGAAGGGAAACTTCTTGAAGGATGAGATGGCATTCGAATGGTTATCCTAGTACTGGATTCCCTGATATTTTGGGATCATTCTTATCCAAGTAACTAATTCATTCTCTCTTATATATTGAGGGAATTCTCATGGAAAAGGTTAGAAGCCAACAAACAAAGTTAAGCAAGAGATTCATTGGAGAATTAGTGAAAGAATTGTGTGAAGGACTGATGCTACAATAGCTTGGAGACTCTAGGAAGTTCACCCAAAGGAGTTGATCTTCTTCATGCAAGTGAGCAAGTGTGTGTGTCAGAGCTAAGGGCCATCGAAAAGAAGTTTGCGACATCAAGGCTCAGGTTGTAATCTTTACTTTCCATTAATATGATACAATAATATGTCCCTTTCCCATAAAGTTGTTTCCACTTTATTGTATAACTCCTTGATCATATACATAGATTGACTTTTGAATAGATTGTGCTTTCTTCACTTTGGTTGGTTTGTGTTGTCTTGGTCTTGGCTGCACAAGAGCACTGGAGCAAAGCGGGAGCAAAAAATACCATAGGAAGCGATAATAAGGTATGTTCTTAGTTCTTGCCTCCTATTTAATTCAATAGTCAAAATCTAGGGAAAGAGTATTATTCTATCTTACTTTGTTCTAGATCCAGGTGGATCTAGGGAGATCGGTTTGTGTCCGCACTTACGGATTTATCCAATAACATATGTGAAGTATGAGTGGAAGAAACTGTGAAACTGAATCTAGCATTAGGGGGATAGATAGACGTGGGTTAAATTGTGCTAGAGGCATGACAAAGTGGACAAACTCAAAGATCAGTGGTACATGGACAGTGGGATACTCAGGGTTTATGGACTATGTCGGTAGGAGTAGGAGATAGTAAATTCCCCAACCAATGGTGATATGGGTTACTTTGCTAGAAAAAGAAGGTTGCTAAAGGAGACAAGAAAAAGCTATGTAAATGATGGAAACAAAGGTTTTGTACAATTACCAAATGAATAAAGAATAATTTGGAATAAGTGTGTAGATATAGAAATGGGTGCCCCAGTGAAAGATGGCTTGGCTGGTGAGGGCACAAGTTGTATGGAGAACTGGTGGAGGGTGGGGGCCCCATAGGTGGGTTTTTATATAGTGTAAATGAACGGAGGAAAATCTGGATATGGGAAAACTGATTATGGATGAAATGGAGGGTTAATGATACTACGAAGGCGTAGTCAAATGAGAATTGCGAGGAGACATCTTTGGATTCCATTGGGAAAGATAGCATAATGAGGAGAAGGAGTATGTGTCTGATTCTTGAGCATGCATAAGACTATTGGGACTCCCATCCCTAGGGGGTGAAGCAACATGAGTGTCAAAGTGCAAAAGGGGACTATAAATGGGACAACTCATGTAGGGGAGAGTGTTATCGGGTGACAATACTTGAAATGCAGTGGAGGTGATAGTACTGGAGAGCCAGATGTGAGGATCCTACAGAGAAATGTCGGAGGGTGTGACTAGGAGATGCAAGGGATATTAAGAGGGAATGATTATATGCTAGTGTTTATCATATACCTGAAGAGGCGGTGTTGGTGTGTGATGACCAAGTACCTACACACATGAAAACCAAATACCCGATGTGAACAATATCTTAATATAAAGAGTATATAACAACTACTTGATAATTATGAGCATGTGTACCTGGGCGTGATGTGAGAAAAATTCTCCCCTGGGGCCGAGGATGGATGGTGACCTAGGGAATGTGACTGTGTAGGTGGCGGGATCCTAATACTGGGGCTGAACATGGATCGAAAAATGGATGCTCTGAGCTCCTGTAACTGAGCATGGAAGTTTGGCAAAAGGGACTCTATTGTTGTAAGGCCCATAATGCCACCTCATTTGTACATGCTACCATAGTGAGTTGACGATAGGATTTTAGAGGAGATTTGGAGATTACGAGAGTTCAATCCAGCTGATCTAGGATTTGTGAGAGCTAGGTTAGTGGTCTCATCATCTTGCATAGTAGTTAGGGTTTATTTTCTGGGTAGGGTTGTATGGATGGTCGTACTAGGGGATTTTGTGAGGGTGGGCCCCCAAGTGTGTGGGAAATTGAAGGATACCCACGTAGAGGTCTGTGACTATAGTGAGTAAAGATGCACATGGGGTTGCGTGAGTGAGGAAAATAGGTGCGCATTTGATGCATGCCTCTTTAAAGTACATTTGCGCAGCTATGTAGCGAATAGGTGCACATGAATGTGCGCATGTGGGTGTGACATGTGCGCATTGATGCACATCTGCTTATTTGAAAACTGAGCATTGATGCACAACTATGTGAAGAATAGGTGTGCATATGTGCGTGCCTATGGGGGGTGACAGTTGTGCACATTAGGAAAAGATGGGGGTTTTGAAAAAAAACTTTTATTTTTTTGAAGTTTTTGTTGATGAATAATGATGGTTGATCAAATGTTGTTTGTGTGAATGTAGGTGATCAGTTCAGGATGTCAGTCCACTGGAGGGATACAGACTTGGAGTGCCTTAGGGAGGAGGTGAGAGATGATCTGAGAGTTCGGGGACCTTTGGCAGCCTGTGGGATGATAAATTTCTTTGATTGCCCACTGATACGAGTGCAAGAGTACCTGCTGCAGTATCTGATTTCTATGTGGAGCACTGACTAGAAATGATTCATTGTATGGGGGGAGCAACTGACATTCTCTTTGATGGAGGATGTATATTTTTTTACCAAGCTCCCTTTTTGAGGGAGGGCCCTACCTTCTAATCCTCAGTTTCCAGGGGATGTCCATTTGGTAGACTTGGCATGGAGGTATTGTTCAGGGCCGGACTTTATGTCAGGTTAGGTCGTTCGGATTGGGGCAATGGATGCACTGGTGCATCGTTGCATTGCAGCAATGATTGTGCAGATATACATATACTTAGCGAATCAACAGATCAATGGTGGTCAGCTGAGGATTATGAAGAGAGCATTGGGTGGATATTTTTTTTCCTTGGGTTTGAATTTGCACGCCAAGATAATGGGGCAACTTAATCGGTGTTGGGCTGTTGAATCGAGTGAGTTTTCCTTTGGTTCGATCTTAGTGGAATGGTTCTTGGAGAGGGTTCCCATGTTATGCCCTAGAGTGTTGTTGCTAGTGGTGGATGCACGAGGGCCACGATTGATGCGTTGGGCATCGATTTTGTTATGACATGGAGGTGGAGAGGGTGGCCATTATTTTACGACCGATATGGTGCATGTGTGGTGCTAGATGCCACATATTATATTGCGATACCTGTATGGTGGGATGGACTACCGCCAAGACCCATATATGTTTTTTCCTCCTAGGGAGGTTTCAGACCAGAGAGGTATGTTGGTGTACTTTATGTTTTGTGGTTTTGATAGTCTAGAATATGCTTATATTATGGATGATGTTGATGCTATCCTTTGGTTATGTTTTTACAGATGTGGGACCACGAGGTCGAGAGGTGGAGTTGGTCATAGATCCGGCTCGTTAGGGGCCTAAGAGACCACTGTGGGTAGAGCCATGGGAGGGAGAGAGATGTCGGAGGGATGAGGATGGTGAGAGGCCAGCTGATGATGCGAGAGCTGGTAGGAGACATAGATTTGATGACCCTGGTGCAGGGCCATCACATGCTCCTTTTGTAGAGGATGGTAGATTGTTAGAGGACTTCCACCACTGGTTGGAGTGGTGCTACAGGGAGTGCCCGAGGTCATGTGGACTCAGATATAGGATGAGGGATTCTTGGAGCAGTGAATGGTCCTTCTAGTAGAGTTGCGTACCTCGATTTGTAGAGGAACTATAGTGCGGGTAGCTATGACTCGACGACTTTCCCTAGGACCTGGAGGACCCCTAGCTGGTGGGGCACCTCCTCTAGATAGAGGACCTGGTGATGGTGCTCTAGAGGCACCATGAGTGCGTTATGTATATATTTTTTTGTATTTATACAGGCATGTGAGCCCATTTTATATAGGGTAGTGTGACACCTATTTTATACCTATAGGGATGAGGGGGCTCACTTGCCTATGGGTGATGTACATGTTGTACCATTTTTGTAAACATTGATGATAAATTTATCATTATATATATATATGAATATATATATTGTTATGATCTTTGTGATGTTCACATGTGATAATGTTTTATTATTCTTTTTATGATGTCTAATCGATATGTTGTGACAAAATTTTGATGATTTATGCATGTGTAATGGTGTCTTGATGTGATAAATGCCAATATAATACTACATTAGCCATGTTATATACTATTTGATTAAATTGTCATGGAATATGTGTAAATGTAATTCAATGAAAATGTTAAGATAAGAGTCTAACATGCAGTTATTTGCGGAAGAAGCAAGGATCACAGACATGGTACACATTGTTGAGTTGCAGGACAACAAGCTAGGAATCTAATAAGATGCTAAGGTGTCAAATATGGCGGTAACTAGCCTCGGAAAGGAGGTCAATGACGGTTGTGTATTATACTTGGTTGTTGGTTGCTGAGCCCAAACATATGTTGCTGGAGTGGAGCAGTTCATGTGAGGGAGTATAGAGGGCCCAAGTAGCCGAAGAGAGATTCCTTGTCCATCTGCTAGCTCCATTATTGTAACCGATGTGGTAGGATGATGGAGGATACATCTATCAATAACACAAATGGAATATCAGACATAAGGCATGGAGGGAAAACAAAAGATTAAAAACTCTACGAATGTGTACAAAAAAGAAAATGCCTAGTGTAGAATGGCTACGCTTAGGCGTAAAATTTCTTTAAGTACAACACGTTGACGGATTCTTTGAGAGGGTATCCTTCTGAAGAGGCCACGATGTATGTGCCTTTAGTGATGCAATGTTGGATGATGTAGGGGCCATTCCATAATGACTCAAATTTTCCATGACTAAGGGTATTGTGAGCGATATCATAGGCTAGGACGATGTCTCCTTCGTTAAATGAGCAAAGGGTGACATAGTGATCAAAGGTGGCCTTCGACCATTTTTTAGCTACCTCATTGTTTTGTAATGAAGACAGGTGGTCTTCATCCAGCGACTCTAAGTTCAACAAGCGCTACTCCATTGGAGTAGTGTTATGTAATAGATCAATGGCGGTGTGTAAAGTGGGAATTTCACACTCGATGGGGAGAGTGGCTTCGACCCCATGGATGAGATGAAATGGTGTAAAACTACTGGCAGTTTTAACTATCGTGTGATAAGCCCATAGTGATAAAAACAACATATGATGCCAATTTGTCTTATGTTTGTTAATAGTGTGTTGCAACATGGCTTTGAGGACTTTGTTAATAGCCTCAACCTATCCATTGGACTGAGGGTAGTATGGAGAGGAAAACACGCGGGAGAATCCTAACTTTGAGGAGAGTTCGGAAAATATCTATTCTCAAAGTGTTCACCGTGATCAGAGATTAATTGTAGTGGGAATCCAAAGCGGGAAATGACATGGTTGAAGAAAAAAAGCATTTTTGTGTCAGCGGTGTTGCTGAAGGTAGGCATGGCTTCGGCCCATTTGGTAAAGTAATAGACTTCCAAAATGATGTACTTGTGTCCATTGCTATATGGAGGGTTGCAAGTCATGAATTCGATGCCCCATTTGCAAAATGGGTTGGCAGTGATGATAGGATGTAAAAGAGAGGGTGGAAATCATGCTTTGTTTGGATAAAGATGGCATTTGTCACATTGTTTCACAGTGTGGATGCAGTCATGAAATAATGTGCGCTAGAAGTAGCTTACTCAAATGATTTTTTGGGTGGTGGACATCCCTAAGAGGTGGCCACCGCAGGTGCTGCTATGGAAATCATTCAAGACTCTGTCGGCTTCATCGATGGTCAAACATCGACGGAGTATGGTGTTGACCCCTAGTCAATATAATATGTCGTCGATAAGGAGATATCGAGGGGATTGATGGATAATTCGTTGATGATCGTCTCAGGAGAGATGGGTTCCAAACTTATATGTGTCAAGGTAGACGAGGAGGTTGCCATAACAGGGGTCATCCGAGGGGTGTAGAACAGGTGTTCGTTGGAAAAATATGTATTGACGGGTGCATCTTCAGTGTCAGAGGGAAATTTCATGATGAGATAGGCGAGGAAGAGTGCTTTATTTCTTTTGGGAGTTGCAAATTCTAGGTCATATTCTTGAAGGATGACAATCCATCGTGCAAATTTACAATTAATTATTTGTCGACTAAGAAAGTGTTGCATGGGGTTGGACTCTCCCATGACTTTGGTAGTGCGAAGCAAGATATAATGACATAGTTTTTGGACTACAAGGACAATTACGAGGGAACATTTCTCTTCATGTTTGTACTTCAGGGGTGGCCCTGAAAGGTTTTTACTGATGTAGTAAATGACATTCTCTCCATCGTCATCCCCTAATTGGACGAGAACTCTTGCTATTGATATGGATGAGGCTGAAAAGTAGAGGATATAATCATGATCATAGTCAGGTGGACCAATTAAAGGGTCATTGGAGAGAACCTCTTTTAAATCATCAAAAGAAGTTTGGGCATGTACATCCCATCGAAATGGGATATCATGATGTAGTAGGAGAAGGAAACCGTGCACGCGAGTGGCGTAATCTAGGACAAAGTGTCGTAAAAAAATTTCTTTGCCTTGTAGGCTCTACAGTTGGAATAAATTTTGAGGTGGTGTAATTTATGTAATAGCTTGGACCTTTAGGGGGTCCATAGTGATGTTGTGCTGGGAGGAAATAAGCCCAAGGAGGCATCTAGCGGTGACATAGAATACGCACTTGAGGGGGTTCAAGCAGATATTGTACTGTCGACATCATTGAAAGATGACACGTAAGTCATCTATATGTTGAGTTCATTTCTTGGATCGAGCGGTGAGGTCTTCCAAGTAAGTGAGGATGATATGAGTGAGATCATGGAAAACGTAAGTCATGGCTTGTTGGAATGTTGCACCTACTTTTTTTAGTCTGAAAGGCATGACATGATAAGAAAAAGTACCCCATGGGGTAGTGAATGTGGTATTGTACTAATATGTTGGATGAATTTGGATTTGATTGTAGCCAGAGAACTTGCCCATGAAGGATAAGGCCTCATGACTGACATAGTCATCGATAATTTGGTTGATGATAGGTTTTGGGAAGTTGCCTTTGGGACAAGCATGATTGAGATCATGAAAGTTGGTACAAACACAAATAGTTCCCTATTTTTTGTTGATAGGGACGAGGTTGAAGACCCATGACGTGTATGCAATGGGGTATTTGAACCCTATAGTGCGTAGTTTGTCAATTTTGTCTTTGATAGCCACTGCTTTGGATGTGTGTAGTGGGTGTTTATTTTTTTGTATAGGGGTGATATCCGGCCATGTGTTAATGCGATGTTCGATGATAGAAGGATCGAGGCTAGGCATCTCCATATATAACCAGACAAAAATACCTTGGTATTCCTGAAGGAGAGCTTTGTAAGATGTGAGTTACTCAGGGGAGCATGCAACAACAATGATGATTTATTCTATGATTCCAGGTTTGATGGAAATATCAATTTTGACAGTGGGGGAAATGTTGGCCATGTTGCCTTCTTAAAAACCATCGGGGGTAGGGATAGGGTTGTTGAACCAGTCTATATGCCCAGATGGAATGAAATCCTTTGTTTCCATTGCACATATGGAGGCTTGACTAGGAGGGTCAAAGGATTCCTATGAGAGAAAGAGCACTTTGTGATGGAGTGCTTTCCATGGGAAATCGGTTGTATTTAGTTCCTCTAGGATATCTTCATCATGGTGGAAAATGCGAGAATATAGGGGATCCGGGAAAGTAACATTGGTGACTGTCACCGTGTGATTATATTCAGGTGGTGAAGATGTAGAGAGGGAATTGAAACTATGGTACGATGACATGCTTGAAATAAACCAAATGTCTAGATACTATGGGTTAAAAACTGTGGTTGGGGGTAAGCTTTCCTGGGGGAAATGAACTAGAGAATTGGGGGGATTTGGGAGAAAATCATCAGACAGACTATCCATGAACCATGGAGGGGTGGGAAGTGACTCAGGTTCAGGGGAGATGATGTGGATAGTATCTAGAGATGGAATAGGGGGGATCACTTGCATCATGGGAAGTGAGGTGGTTGGAGGATTTTAGATAAGGGCCATTTGAAGAAGCATATATTCAATGATCCTAGGACACTGGTATGTGAAATGATCAAGTGATTCAAAAAGACAGAAAGGACACCTCATTCGTTCATTTACTGAGGTCGTGACATAATGGATGTCAGTGACATGAGTACTTGATGACGTGGGTGGAGAGGGGTCCTACTGAAATCGTTGGCGTACTTCCGTTAACGTCTATCGAAACTGAGGTAGTGCAGTTAAATGGTGAGTGTAGTGTCCATAATTTGAACAAATGGCACATGTGAATCTAGTTTGCATCCATTTACTACCTATTGTAGGGGATGCAGTGGAATTATTGGGTGTTCTTGGTGAAGCGATAAGCGGTGTGGTCGCTTGAGGGTGTTGGATCAAATTGCGTAACTCGGGGAGAGAGGGACATCCATTTGTGGGGTGTCCTTCTCTCTTGCATAGTGTGCAAGGAGGTTGAACTTGGGGAGGAAGTGGAGTGGTGGGATATTTCTTCTTCCATATGCCCTCAGCCATAGTGGTGGTGCTGGAAAGTGGGGGGTGAGGGTGGTGCCATTGGAGTTAGGAATAGAATCTGCATCGGGATTCCCTCTATTTGGGGAGGGAGGGATGGTTGAGGGACCATCACGGGTGGGTGTAGATACCATACAAGAATGGCGAGCACCATGTTAGGAAGGCTAAGCATTGTGGCTACTTGGAAAGCATGTACTCTTGGTGGGGGGTAGAAGAAGGGAATTTGATTTATGGCTTGGGGGATTGTCTTCCAAACTGGGATTTGACCCTGGAGGAGGGTGAAATTGGGGGTGTGTTGTGTCAGAGGGTTCTCAGGGGGTTACTGAGGTAGGATTTCTTCCTCTAGTGAGATGTCAAGGAGTGGAGAAGCCTCTATAGAAGGAATGGTATTTCCATTATCAGTTCCATTGGAAGATACAACACACACTTGTGCCGAGGGGTGTATGAGTGGTGGTGCTCCATGATATGTCCCCAACAAGGATGGGTCTTTGAAAATTCCAGGGCCCATCTCTATGAGTGGGTAGGCATAAAAATTGGTGTGGAAAATAGGTAGGATTTTATCGATGTTAGAGGAATGGTTAGGCTCATAATGTGAAACTTGGACGATGGTGATGATCTTCCCATTGTGGGGGAACATCATCGTTCAAAACATATAAGAGGCCACAACCTTCATAGCATGCATGTATCTATGTACAAACAAGATGTTGTAATCAAGCAGAGCGTTGATAACCTCAATGTCAATAAGAATGGTTTTCCCCCCGAGTTCAATGGGGACATTTTGAAAGAGCCCTTGAGAAGAGGATGGGCATCCATCATAAGATCTCAAAGTGATGGTGGATGGTATTAGCTCAAAGGAGGAAAGTTTCTTTGATACCATTTTGGACATGATGCATGTGGATGCACCTTCATAAATGATGCATCGATGAACTGTGACATTCTGAATTTTGACTGGGATCTGGAAATCTACCAAAGTGTGGAGATGTCATTCCCCACATTCTAGATCAAATGTGATAAGTCTAATATTAGCAGGGTCGACTGCCCCCAAGGCGGAAATCAATGATTTCTTTTGAGTGGGACAGGTTTGGAGAACCTCCAATACCAACATGGATATAGGATATTGTGCCAAATCATCGACCAGACTATAATTGTGTGTCGCCCTAGCCTAAGGGTTGTTAACATTCCATCGTAATGGGATGTGAAGAATACAAATGGGTGGTTCAGTGTTAGGGCATGAAATCATCAAAGGTTGTACAACTGTAATTGGAGTTGCTTTTGAAGTGGTGGGAGTAGCTTTAGGGGGTGCGTTGTATTGACGGTTGCACATTTGTAGAAGAATTTCTTCTTCTCTAATGAGGAGGATAGTGCGATCTGTTGACTTTCCAAGATGTTGATAGTGTCCCATTTGCGGTGGGATAGGATGCATCTCTTACTGGGTATTCATCACACCTTGGTGTGGAATAGTTTTTTGTAGCACCTCCAGAGGTGGTTGTTGCAAATATTGTTGTGGGGCCTGCAGTGCTGGAGGACATGGTGCATTCATGGAATATTTCATCCATTTGAAGACAACAGTTTGGGGGCAATGGTGAGTATAATGACCATGCTCACCACAAAGATCACAAGGGAAGTTGGTCCAGAGGTTTTTTTTGTTGTTCCTCCCTTGGAATTTGTTGTTATTTCCCCATTGGAGGTTCCAATTGCCCTGGTTCTAGTTTCCCCCAACATGTTGATTTTGTTGGGGGTTATTTCCCCCTAGTACTGGGTTATTATTGTTTCGGTTTTTTCCTTTATTTTTGGAATTATTCGGCTGGTGGGATGGATTTTCCATATTCAGTTATTCAAAATTTTGAAATTGTTAAATGGGAGAGGGTTGAACAAAGTTAACCCTAGTGTATGGTTGTCCTTGTGGAGGAGCAATGGGCTATGGAGGACTAGGAAATGGAAAATACAGATTTTTTTGTGGCAATGATATGTAGGGTACATAGGAAGGCATATCTCTTTCACTAATGCTCATGGTGTAAGCTGAGGTAGGGGGGGTACTAGAAATTGTTTGAACAGTTGGGCACATCATGGGTGTCAGTGAGGGTCCACTTATGGGTGGAGGGAGGACAACAGGGTATGGCTGTTGATAAGAGGGGGGAGGGTAACAAGGGGGTCCTCCATACATTGGTGGATATTGGGGAGTATCATACATGGGTGGTGGTTGGATGAATGGGTTGTGGTGTGTTGTGGTTCCAATCGATCCATCCACTGAGTGAGACATCCCAGGTTTTTCTTGGCCGAATGGTACGGATCTTGGGGTGTCAAGTAGTACTATATAGAAGTATCATGGCTGTGCATAAATGAGGTCATATTGTTGAGCCCATCTAATGGCTTCCTCTTCATCTTGGGGGAAGGTGGAGACCATGTCTTTGGCAAGGAGAGGGATGAGTGATCTGAGAAACCAATCGAGGCATTAGTCTTTGGTGGTTTCTACTTTGCATAAACTACGTCATCGACACCATTCATGAATGTGGTCGAGAATATGTGTGGTTGAGTTTTGTTTAAACTTAGAGAGAAGTTATAGACTATTTTCATGGAGAATTGGTAGTTGAAAGAAGGTCAAAAATGTTTTGGCCAATGATTCAAAAGTCACATGGGACCCTGATTTTTCATCCACATACCATTTGGCAGATGGACTTGTGAGTGTGTGCTGAAATAACCTTAAATGGACAGAGTCATCTATGATATTGTTTGAAGAGCACCATAAGTGGAAGGTCATGATATGATTGGGAGGATCTTTTCCCACCTTTCCTTCGAACTTGGGAATGTCTGAAGGTAGTTTGGTAGGCTTTGCAGGCCATGTGGGGTCAACAATATAGGATCATTCATGAGCTTACTTAGATCTAGTGTGTTGAGGGAGGAAAAATATGACATGTGGAGTGTCAGTGGAGGATTAGTTCCAACCATGGTGTTAGTAGATAGTGGACCTGACCCTTGATGAGGGTTTGTTGGGGGTGTACTTCTCCCTTAGGAAGTAGTGTACACTCCACGTCCTTTTGAAGGAGAGCTAGTGGATGGGTAAACTTGGGAAGTGGACCCAATTAAAGTGGAACCAAGTAAACATGATCCCAAAATGGTATCACTCATAGGGGTGTGAGATGGTTGGGCCGGTGAGTTGGAGAAACTAGGAAATCCTCTTAGGATAGGACGTGAATTTTGCAAGCGTCTGGAATGACAGGGATTATGTGGATCCCCTATGATGTTCAACTAGCAAAGTGGAATGTGTGCAAAATGGTGATGAGAGAATCAAATGAAAAAGATATTTTTAGAACATGGACCTTCATAATATATCTCACAATCGCATGTAATCAAGAGAGCATCATACATAAGTCACTTGAAAATAAGTATTCATGTGGGTAGGTGGATTTTGTCTACGTGGGAGAACAAAGAAAACAAATGCTCGTGTCCTGTAGAGACATAACGTCCTTCCTCTCAAATAGCATCGGACCTTCAAATATCACTCAACAATGGGGTTTGAATCCACTGGAAGAGGAACTAGTGAAGGGTGAAATAATCATTTACAATGAGGGGTGGAGGGTGCATATCCCGAAAGAGCTAGAGATATTTCCCAATAGCCACACAAAATCTGATCAAGGTGAAATTGCAACCCACAATTTCCACCTAGGTAGATTTCCTAATATTGGCCACTAGATACCTCAGTCAAAATGATGCAGGAACATCGTCAGCGTCATCAACGAGCACATGTGGCAGGAAATTTAAGCGCTCGAGATTCATTTTAGAGTCTCAAACATTGGGAGTTACTGCGAATCTGTTGGAGTTGATTGGAAAAACAGAAGAAGATCAAATGCTTGGGAGCGGATGATCACAAGTGGTCTGGGATTTTCACCTCAAGTCTTGAATGTAACTAAACTTAGGAAGTAGTTAGGTTTTCCTTTTGGAGGTAGACGAGTAGTCAGGGGGAAACCTAAGCACCCTTAGAGGTAAATAGAGGTTTTGTATGCCCAAATGAGGCTGTTTCGAGTTAGTAGGAAATTTATGAGTTCTAATTTATTATTTTGATATTAGTTGTAGCCATTTAATTTTGAATGAATATAATAGAGGAAATTTGACCCAAATGTGTAGTACTATTATTGGTTGCAATTCTCTGTTATTGTGTTTTCATAAATGAATGAATTTCATTATGAATGGATGAACTGTGGATGTTAGTATAAGTTTCAATGGTTTCTCTTTTGTTGAGTGAGTGGAAGGTGTGCACAAATAATGTAAGGAGTGAATTAACAAGATCTATTTCGATCATGAAGCTCAGGAGAGATAGTACGAAAATTTCCCTTTGTAAGGAATGCAAAGCGACTGCTCCAAGGTGTGCACAATCACCCACAAGAACCAAGTCCTGCATAAGAATCTGATGTAAGGAGTGAAAATATTTGGAATCCAACTAAGTGTCGAATGGACTCCATAAGCATCAAAGTTGTGAAACATGAAAACCTGACTTGATCACAATCGTTTATCCAAGGAAAGATCTAGACTGTTGATCTAGCACCATCACGATTTCGGATATCGAGAGAATGGAGGTAAGGAGACTCCCAAAGTCATGAAACGTGAAATTGAGAATAGATATGAGGCATTAGATCATGGGGGGGGGGGTCATGAATCTTCGATCAGATTCTCTGAAATATCGACATTTTAGGATTCGGGAGAACAAAGGTGAATCAGATCAGGAATTCTCGATATGAGAAATCTCGACGGGCTTGAGAATTGAGCCCCAAGTCATGGTGAATGGTCACATGGATGGAGGCCAAGGGAGGAGCTAGGGACTGTAAAATCCCTTATCGACATTTCGGGAGTCAGGAGTCAGGGTTGGATTATTCATAAAGTCCCGACACGTGAATTAGCAGTGTGCTTTTTTCGTAGGCGCATGCCCATAACCCATGGTCATGGGGAGGTGATTCTCACACTTGGTGCTTAGTCATGCATTCTAAGTGACATAAAGGAACTATGGATTTGGTTGTGGGATTCCAGTAGGGAATCGAGAGAGAGATACTCCAACTCATCAGATTTAAGGATGATCCTTAGACTGGGGGGTCAGCATACCCTGCTGAGGTAGGGGGACTGCATCACAAAGTGCAACATTTAGATTTTCAGCCTCATAAATTGGTAATGGAATGGATCCCTTCCAATAGGTAGGCACTTCAAGGGGGGATGCATAGAAAAAGTGGACCTCAGCCTTTGACCCTTTATAGGTATCTCCTTGCCTTATGGTGTTAGGAACACTTGACTTGGAGGATTTTAAAGTCCCCTATTTGTCAACTTCTAATATTTGAAGATGTGATAACTAGATAACAGAGAGTTATTTGGATGCCTGTCTCCGAGATCCTACCTAGAATAAACAATTTATTTTGGCACCTCCTGTGGAGGAAAACTTAATGAGTTTTTAGAAGAAATTTAGATGTGGCTGTTTGAGAGATTGGGAGTGTAAACCAATCTCGTTTGAATTAAGTGGGAGTGGATAATTTTCTCAAGAAATAGTGGGACATTTTGGAATCCCCTTGGAGGAAACCTACTTCAACCTCCACAATTTGAAATGAAATTATGTGAGTGAGTAGTGACTTTGTGTGTGAAAAAGTGATAAAATATGCCAATTTTTTAATAAATTAGGTGTCACCTTGCAACATGTGGACTTTGTGTGGTCCTTACAAGTCTTGATTACCTATCTTACTAGATGTCATTGGTACAACCTTGCAAAATTTTAAAGTACCTAAAGAAATATCATGTGGACATGTGGGTCCTTACCAATCCTTTAAACTCCCTAATGTGATTTAATCTAAGAAAGATTCAAAAGACTATCCTAGATTGTGTGCATGTGGGAATTTATGGTCCCATTGCAATAATATTTAAACTTCCCTAGTGATGTAAACTAAGAAAGTATCTTCAAAAACTATCTTATCTTTGCAACATGTGGGCATGTATGGGCCCTTACAAATTTAAGATGTTTTGAAAAGAAACTAAGAGGGGCCCTCGGGGGGATTTTCCCTCTCCTAAATATTTTGTTTAAGGGAGATGAAACCTTCCCTCAATCATTTTTTTGATTCTCAAGATTGCTCCATGGTGTGAGAGAAGAGCATACTCAATGATTGAAGTTTGATTTTTGGTCCCAATGCAAGTGTTTATACATGTGATAGCAAATGATTTCAACTTAACTTTTATAATCAAAACAAGCCATTCATGTGGAAAATGAAAGAAAAAGAGGAGAGATATGGTTCTTTTTAACCTCCTAAGTGGCTCTATTTTGACCAACCCTTCATGTGGAGAGGGAATCTAAGTGTGGTGCATTTACAAATTGCATAACAACAGGACTTTCAAGGCTAGGGGCCTTCAAAAATCACAAAAAACTTTTACATTTTCAAGACTCCAGACAGATGCGTAGGTCACAGTTTAGACAAAGGTGCATGTGGTGCCAATGTGTAGAGAACTGAGGACCTATTAGTGCATTTTCCATAGAATGTGTTGAGAAACATAGTGTTTTTGGCGCACAATGCTTGAAAGATGCACCTGTGGGTTGGAAAACCTGTGCATGTTCCTATACGTGTCCGGGAGGAAACTTTTAAATGAAATTATCCTCTTCCATCTCTGAATTCATCTCTTTGCAAGTAGGGCTAGGCTTTTTATGATCCCTGCAAGGAAAATAGGTCAAAAAAAAGTGCTCAAACAACCCAAATAGGGAGGAAATTGATACCTTATCCCAAGTAGGGTCATCAATCTGTTGTATCCTTTTCACCACTTGAATGAGAAAAAGAGGGACACTTGCAAGTCCATTTGGGTCTATTGGATAGGACATAAGTTAGTGCATGAATCAAATGAATCAATCACATGAAATAAAAAAAACAACTAAGATAATAACAACTAAATAAATGAGACTAAAATGCACAAGGAAATTAGAACCAAAATGAATCAAACAATTGACCAATATTCATGCCACCAATGGAGAGATTATATTAGTGGACAAACACTAAATAAAAAGGGGGACTTGTGGATCCCCTCTTCCTCCAAGGGAGGGTTCTTGAGTCCCCTATGTTATATCTCTTCTTACAAATGTAAAAGTATAAAGTGAATGGTGAAGAAATCCAGTCTTATTCCCTTAAGAGGTGAGGTGAATAGCTTAATGAGATGATGCTAGTATGCTCCAAGAAGGAAAGAGGGCCCTTGTGGGATAATATAGGCAGCATAAAAAAAAATGAGATTCTTGAATTCATAGTGAACCCATGGCCTCCTTTTATAGAAAATATTTGAGGCATTATCCAGTCGGTCTTTAGTGTGAACAAGGGGCCCTTTAGGATAGCCTTAGGCCTTTAACTACCGTCCCACTTGGATTGATCTTGGATTTGAGGGTAAAATCAACTTGGGATGTGAACCAAAAGTGGGTGAGGAGAAGAAAAAAACCATAAATGTGTTTTTCACAGGAGTGCTCATCTTTTATAGTACATGGTAGCGCATGTGCGCTCTTTTGTATTTTTTGTCCTGTGCACACTTCCTATAGTGTTTCTACACATGTTAATTTTATAACTATTTGTATAGTTTGTGCCTTTTGGAAATGCTTTTTTAGGGATACAGGTGAACTAATAGGTGTTTGGAGATGCTGGATTCCTATAACCATTTGCGGACGAAATTTCAGTGAAAACAGGTATGCTATTGGATGACCATGTTGAGTGAGAACTATGCCTACAACATAATTAGAGACATCAGTCTCAATCTTGAATGATTGTTGTAGATCAGTTAAGGAGAGTAATAGAGATGAGAACAATAAATGCTTCAGATAATCAAATTCTTGTTGTTGTTCTTTCCCCCATGCAAATGTTTCCTTGCCAAAGCCATTGGTTACTTAGCTGAGGGCCCATGTAGTATGGGAGAATTCGAAAACAAACCTTCAGTAGAAGTTTGAAATTCCCAAGAACATATAAATCTTAGTTAGTGTGGTCAAGGTTGACCAATCATGAATGGCTTGGATCTTAGTTGGATCCACATGTACCCCATGCTCATCAACAATGTAGCCCAAGTATTGAACCCTGTTCATGCCAAAGGAGCACTTTTCCAAGTTGGCATATAGCTTGTGTTGTCATAAAGTGCCCAAAACCTGTTGAATATGTTGTATGTTCTCCTCCCAAGTTATGTTGAAGATGAGGATGTCATCCAAATATACCACCACAAAAGAGTTGGTGAAGGGTCTCAATACATCATCCAACAATCTCATGAAAGTTGTCGGTGCATTTGTTAAGCCAAAGGGAATGATTAGCCATTTGAAGAGGCATTCTTTAGATTTGAAAGTTGTCTTCCATACATTAGTTGGCTCGATGGGAACCCGTTGGTAGCTAGACTTTAGGCCAATCTTGCTGAGGAAATTTACCCCCTTGAGTTGGTCAAGAAGGTCATAAATTCAGGGAATTGGGTACCAGTTCTGTACTGTGATTTTGTTTAATTCTCTGTAATAAATGCAGATCAACCATGTCTCATATTTATTCTACACTGACACAATCGATCTTCTTTAAGGGGTGGAGCTAGGTCATATGTGCCCGTTTTGAATTATCTTTTGTATCTATCATTTGATTTCATCATTTTCCATCAGTGAGTGATGATAGACTAGTCCATTAGGGAATGGTGCTTCAGGGGTTATATCAATTAGATTCTTAACTTTATGTAGAGGCTCTATGTAGAGGTCATGGATGTGGGAGAGAACTTCTACTTACTGTGAGCATGGATAAAAAAGAAGACAAACTTTATGATATGTGAAATTATCTTACTGCATTGCTTAACAGAGATTAAATAAATAATGGTAGGTGACACTATCTTTGGTATCCTGTACAATTGTCTACCCAAAGTAATAATAACACTACGGTGTCTAGAATCATACAAAGAATGTGACTTCCACAAATATGGCTGGCTGAAAATAACATCACAAACTTCAAGAGGAGAAATATCACACAATACCTCATCTTTGAAGGGATTTATGTTTTAGGGAAGAAGACATTGTTGGATGACGCGGAGATCACATCCTTGGTAAAGCCGATCGATGGTGTAGGGTTGTGGGTGAGGCGTTATTGGTAGGTCCAACCACTAGATGAACATTGTTGAAATCAGGCTCTTCTCGCTACCGTTATTAACAATTAAATGCATTGGAGTCCCCTTTACCCACATCTGTGAGTGAAATAGGTGTTCCCATTCCTTTGGTTCTTCTGGTTCACTTGGTTGGAATTTTCCAGTGGTGACATTAGCACTAGGTTCGACATCGATGATCCACTTCCAACTTTCTAGATTTGATTTAGAGTCAAAATATGTCGCTGACTCCAAAGCTTTCATCTTGGCCACCAGTGACTTCTCTGAGCGATATTCTTCATTGTTGTGCCAAGGGGTTTTATGGTATTCATACCATTTTCCCATGTCATTCTTTGACTTCTAATTACCCTTATTGGGTTTCATATTGGACTAGTTTTCCTAAGAGTGGACATATTTTCTCTATCCCTTGTTTTATGGGTTGGGGTCAACTTTTCCCTTCTTTGGCTGTGAGGAGTTTGCAGATCCAAACTCTTGCCTCTTCTTCTTAAATTAATGATGCGATGTACAAAAACTCCATTTCTGTTTGAATGTATCTGTGTAGACAACCACGGTATTTGAGCACCAGATCTCGTTCAGAGTCTTTGATACCAAATTTGATGTGCATGAGTGTGTAAAATATTGGTGAAATATAGTATTGTATATTCCCTTTCTTAATGTAGTGTGGTCCATCTTGTGTACTGGTCATCATAGCTTCCAACAGGGTAGTACTATTGTTTATTGGAATCCTTGAAGGAATCCCATGTGGGGGTGACCGAAAATATTGTAGATTCATCTATGTCTCTTTTCTCAGAGTAACTGTCCCACTAGTCCTTAACATAGGTGATGACCTTAAGGAGTGCAAAAGTAATATTTTCCCTGTTGGAAAAATTGTGGACCGAAAAAAAACCCTTCGAGTAGATTCAACCATTTATCTACAACATTTGCATCTATCAATCCTTCAAATAATGGAATATCAAAATTTACTTATACCTTTAAGGGGGTTGCATGGTTTCTTAATGAAGACGTGTCTCCTGTGGGCAGTCCTCGAAGGATCTGTGCAAATTTTTCCATCATTTTGTTCCTTTGTTGTTCAAGGGATTCCTTGAGAAACATTTTAAAAGGATATCCTACTCCATCATCTTTATTCTCATCCCCCATGGGTTTTTTTCAGGCTCGGCATGGCCAATATTTCAAAGGATTGACTGGTTCAAGTCCTAACTTCTAGTACCCAAATCTTTTCGGGGACATGCATGAAGAAAAATAAATGGAGAGAACATCACTCTAATACCATTGATCTAGATTTATGAGAGGAATGAAAGTAATAATAGATTTAATACAATAACATAAATATATATAGAACAACAAAATATATCCAATGAACAATAACTTCTATTGAATAAATAAAATATGTTGAAACTGTAAAACTGTAGAACTGAAAATAACTTGCTCGAATGGTGGTAGTTATCTTTGAGAAGACATGTGGTTGTTATGTGCATTTTCCTAAATAGAATGATTACAATGAGGCTCCATAGGAATTTGAAACATTACTCATGAATGCCAAAACCCTAGACATCCAAAAACCTAACCCTAGGAGATGAAACACCAAAAGTTATGTGGGCCCTGATGGGTAAGTTGGTACCTCAACTTCCCGGGGTCGTAAATTTTTCATATGGACTTTATTTTAGGCATGTTTGGAAATTTATTTTTGAGAAATACACATTATTCCATCAAAATTAGACTTTGTCAATAGTTTGACTTTGACAAGCCAAAAAAAACACTTTTTAGAGCCCCAAAACGGCCCTAGAAGTACAAAAAGATGTACTGACATGAAAAATTCCAAAATATTCCAGTTGGATTAGGTGTGAAGTCACCAATATCCACCTGGAATATTTGTATGGATTCATATGTCCCTAAAAGTGTAGAAACCATAATTACAAAGAATTACAGAAGAACATGTTGAACTAACAACTCTCAAGAGGAGTCAATTGTAATAGGTGTGTGGCCACCAATATCCACCTGGATCAAGGGAACTAAAATTCTCCTTACCTCTACTATTATAATTCACCTTAGACTCCCTTGTGGGAATATGTTATTTCAATTCAACCTCAGACATAGTGAAAATTCATTTTTTTCTTGAAATGGGCTCAATGCAGTACACTCAACTCCATGTTGAGTCACATTAATACAATTCTCACTCTTGATAAACTATACATTTTGAATTTCTTTAGACCTGAATTATATTTACCATCTTTTAATAACTCGTATACCATTTATTATCCATCCTATTCACCTTACTAGGTCTAATTTCTCAACAAGGTACCCATTGCACCATAATTATTCTTGTTATGAATGCATAAGCACACTACCATTAAAACCAACATACAACATTATAGTAACAATAATATAAACATGCATAAGAACATATAAATCATAAATAACATATGTAAACAAGATAAAACACAACATTAATCACACAAAACCATATTCAAAACATTTATCTTGTGTAAATAGTGTTAAGAATAGGATCGTGGAAAAATAAAATAAAACAAATCAGAATGAATGTGGAAAAAAAACATGAAATAACACAATACAAGAGACACATACGTGGTTCACCCAATATGGGCTATGTACATGAAGAAATAGTCAATCATTCCTTTATTTTGTTCATCAAAATGAAGGGATCACACTGTTAAGAGGAAAATCACTTTATGACATGGGGTAAACCACAACAGATGAAATGACTGCATAAATAAACTCTAATATCAAGTATGCTATATAAACAAAAATGATAACAAATCAAGATAAAGAGCCTACCTCATCTAGAAGTTCTATGAAGACCACCGTTGAGCAATTGACTCAAAGGTTTAATACCTGTAAATTTTCCTTAACAACCAATATACAGAAGCATATGGTGATAATATATATTGTTAGCACATATAATAGTATAATCCATCAACATTCATAACAAATATGGCCATGGAATAACAATTAAAATATTTGCAAGATATTAATTTGACGAGAAAAGAGTATTTCTATTAAAATAAGATCAACATAAGTATATAAGTGACATTGTGTGTTAGCACGTCTCGAAACTGAAAAACTAAGTCCCTTCCAACTAGGCCTCCACCACTTCAATACTCAACCAAAGGAAAGCTCATATAAGAGAGAAAATGAGGTTCTCTGTGAAAGAGGGAATAGCTTGGGGGATGAACAATGTGTTCATGCTTTAAAGGAAAAAGGGACGCAGACTCAATATGAAGTGAATAATTTCTCCAGATTAACTTTTCTCTCAAAAGTTGAACTCTTCTCCTCTTCCATGGCTTGGATATGACCCATTTATAGCCTTGAAATAGAAATGAAGGGTTGAGTCAGAACATTTCTATTATATGGAAGGTCAAGGATCATGGATCGCATGATGTGACATGGAAACCCGACACAATTTTTAATTTTTACTACCAAAATCGATGTACGTGGGCTACAATGGTGCAACCTACACATACACATGTTGTATAGCTGATAGGGAACATTTATTTGGAAAAATATGATTTTTAGCTCTCGAAAATGCAAAAGGGGACTTCAAGTATGCTTAGGGAAATGGAAAAGGCCTTCTGAGCAAGTTTCATGGGGCGAGGAAAATATTTCTATAATAGATTCCCCCTAATGTGTGAGGTGAGAGGAGTATATGCGATGGCCAAAATACATTATAATTCCCAGAAGTGGAGTAATGGAGACCCAACTTGATGAACTAGTTTCTCATGAGAATATTACAATCCATAATGACTTTGTACACATGGATTCCAATTGAATTACACTACAGATCCATATGAAAATATACCAGACAATTTTTTATGTCCATGAATATGAAATACAAAGTAGATACATGCCATATGATGTCATAGTCATGAACAAGGCCTAGTGAAAACTAGTCTCAAAATAAATATGAAGATATTTGTATACAATGGAGTACAATATAATATCCCATGATCACTGAATTCATATAGATATTGGTCCAATGAATGATAGAGATAGCTCAGGGAGGCTACGACTATAAAATGATGTCTTCAAGTCTTCTACATGATCTTCCAAAGGTGCAAGTCCACATCATGTCAATAAGGGAGTTGAGGTCAAAATAGACTTTGTTTCATTACGGGTCATTAAGGTATATCATTAACAAACACAAGACATCCTACAGATAACAAACATGAGACATCCTATGGGTCATTAACGCACAAAGTACATTATCACAAGTGTGAATAAATGTGTTGAGATTGAACAATTGAATAATCCATCGATCAAGAGGAATTGATGTATTCCCAACTGTCGACGGTGAGATAACTTTCTAGTAATGAATACAAGCCTCTAGGAACTCATGGGACTCCATGCCTCATTTCCATAGTAGATGAGCTGGAGTTGATGAAAGGAGACCCACTGAAAGGGGAGAATTAAGGAATATCTCATCATTCAACACAAGTATAAAGCAGTATCTTCATGATTTGGAAGAAATCGGATGAAGAACATGTTCACGAACCAATGACCCTATGCATCTTTCTCATTCACCAGATGCAAGAAGTGCATGAAAAAGACCCTTTGAATAGCATCCGATAATAAAAATTGCTGACAAAGGAGAGGAAACCATGAATAAGGATAATGGCATCCAAGACACTGCATGAATCTCAATGTGTGAATATATTTCTTGTCTTCGAGCACAAGAGAAACTGCCCAGTCAACGATCAATGAGGATATGTTGATTGTTGGGTCCAAGGTTACCTACCCATAATGAATGTACAACTAGGGTGCATGGTAGGACTACAACTTCATGTGATTTTGAGACAGATTGAGGGTATGGCCGACATGCAAAGTCAAGAGTTCTAAGAGATGGTTGACACAGGATTATAGATATCCTTTGAACAAGATCATGAGACATATGGAGGACTTCGACAACATAGACTTGATAATTATTTTTTTTTATGAAGGATGCACCAATCAAACTCTCCATATGGACTGGAAGAGTAACCAGTCGAAGGAGTAAAATCTAAGTAAACACCTCAACTTGATAAGGTCATGCTAAACCCAAAATTTGGATGACAAGTGGACTCAAACATTTTTTCTATGTTCAAAGGTGAGACGACTGCTGCAAACATGAGATAATAGTCTTTTCCCTCCCATATATATATTTTTTTCATAGACAAATGAATGTTATGATACAAAGAAGGAAATGAATGTCACGAGTAATAAACTAGTTCCAACAATGGAATGTACCTATTCTTAATGCAAGGAGGTGCATGTAGGACATGGGCACTCAGGGGAATGTTTCCTCCTAGTGTACAGGGTGTCAATATGCAATGGATATAAACAAGGCTTTGCTTGGTTAGTGATGCAAATTGCTGATGTAATAGGATTGTAATGCGAAAGACGGAATTGAAAATAGGCTCAATACTACAAGAAAGAGAATGAGATGCAATTACAACTTAACTCCGAAGAATGTCCTTTTTCATGAATTTAGTACCCTAGGCTCGGAAAAAGTATAAAACAATACCCAAGAGAACTCTTCTAGACACTAGTGACTAGATTATTCATTTATCAAAATTAGTCTACTTGGTCTGAAAAAAGGGTTAAAATTACACCAAACAAACGTCCTTTCAGATCCAACTAACGAGTGTGAAATAGGTAAGTTCACTCGAAAATATTTTTTCTTTTTGAAAGAGTTGGAAAAGAGCTTAAACAAGACTTAATGGGAGTCCCATAGGTATAGGTCAACATGCTTATGAGTAAGAATATGAGGCTTGAATGTAAAGTCATATTGGAACTATAAGGGACTCCTAGTGTTTATGGAATAATATATCCATGGGAAATAGATGAAACAAAAGTTTTAACTGGGGAACCCATGTTTGGTAAGCCTCTACCATTCAATAAAGACACTTCTAGTAGTAGTAAGGATATTTTTTGTTGCTAATAAATGGGTTCATACCTAAGGCACATGGATCACAGTCATAGGATAATGAAAAAACACAAGATGGAATGATGACCTATCCTTTATGTTGGTCAAAGAAAACACCTGCCAAAGTCACAAACAGGTGAAATGACACTAGAAATCACAAAAATCTCTAGACAAAACCACCAAAACCAACTCCTTCCATTGCACTATTAGTCCACTAGGCCCAAAACATTAGAAAAAACTATGTAAAGTGGGTAAACCTTTTCTATTAATAGTAAAAACAACCAATTTTACCATATTATTTCACATTTTAACCCAAATAGTGCATTTTGGACCAATTTTCCCATGATATTCAAGTGTTGATTGCAGGAGATACGAGTGATAGAATTGACAATCATTTGGACCAAGTAAGTACTCTTTCCCTCTTCTTCATTTCTAGTGGTTTAGAATTTTAAATTAGCCCCAATGTTTTGAGTTTTTTAAGGCACAAATTAGGAATTAGGGTGTATGTAGGTTGTAGTTCATCGGGTCGCATATATGGAGGCATGTACGTGGTCAAGGAAAATATTTCCCACATATATGCATCCCTACATGTGACTATTACCACAACATCTTATGTACAAGTCCGCAAATTTTTTTTTTTTAAAGGTTTTGAGTGAAAAAATGGATTTTTCTTGCAGGATGGTACTTGAATGGAGAGAAAGAGAGCATGAGAAAGTTGATGTTGTAGTGGAAAGAGATCCAGAGGCCTAATTATCTATAAAAATATGTGGTCTTCAAAAGTTTTGGGCTCTCAAAGGAATGAGGGATCAAGTGAGGTTGCTCCAAATGTTGGTGAAATTTTGGGATCTGGATATAGAGGCCTTCAACCTCGATGGGAAACCATTGGGAATTTAAGTTGAGGTACAAGATTGTCTCATCGGGGTGAGGTGGTGAACCTAAAATCCTAGGGAGCTGGGAGTGGCATGAACATAGAGGACTACTTCGCCACTCACTTTGTTGTAGGAATAGAAAAGGTAGGGAGCCAACTCCCCATTAGGGATATCAACAACATGATTTTGAGGATCATCATTCTCATTCTTACATGGATCATGGGGTCAGCCTCATTGCACTAGGCATCAAGGTCACTGATGTTCTATTCGGTGGAGTTATTACGACCCATAGTTTACGATTGGTGCACTTCAATACTGGATAACATGAAGAGCCAACTAATAGAATGAAAACAAGGTAGGAAGAGGAACTTCGAGTTCACATATATCTTATGTAGTTTTTTATTTGATCATGTTGTAGGATTGATCCCTAAATTCAAGATCGTTCCACATGGACCGTGTGATCCATCCATGTCATGGTAGACCGAGGTGATGAGGTTATTGGGAGGTGGTAGGGTGCCAACCCCCTACAATGATGAGTTATTATTCTGGTGCCATCAACATGTGATATCCCTAGACGAATACCCTTATGGAGGGATCAACTATAGAGGATATACATACATGCCATTTCCAACAGGATCTACCTATGGTAATATAGGTAAATATATTTTTATATATTTCATTTTTTTGTGTTTTTCAAAGAGAATAAAAAATGAAAATATTTTTGGATCGTATCAAGTATTGACAATTACCTTGTTTTGTAGATGTGGGTCCATGACGACCAGAAGGATTACCACAACATCGTTGGAGGAATTGGGATGAGACAGTGGGAGGAGAAGTGGATAGAGTGCTTGAAAATGTGCACGCGAACCTATCTCATTTGACGCACAAGATTCCTATGGTTCAATTAGAGGATCTTCTAGAGGCTATGCAACGACAGGTGGTGGGTGTGCCCTGTGCATGGGTGTGACTCTTCCATCATCTCACAAAAACTGTAGTATGTTATCATGATACACATTTGGCACCACAGGCATATGTGCTATGGTTATTGTATCGACTGGTCATAAATGTATTTTGAAGGTGTAAGCCCTATTTTGTACTATGACACCATATTTTTGGAGAGATGAAATATAAAAAACATTGGTCTTTGGATTTACTTATATATTACAATTTGTACATTGATTACTGTGTTTTCTTTACTTTATTTATGTGAAAAATGCCAATCTAAAACATAATTATCATATACATTGGATACATAATTAGAAATTCTAGGTATGTGATTATAAGTAATAAAATCAAAATGTCATTCCAAAAATTGTACCCATAGGAATCATTGGAGTAGAGTAGGGTCTTTCACATGGTAATTTCCATTCAAATGACATACTACTAACTAGGATTCCAAGAGAACTTATAAAGAATGAACACCATGTAAAATGGTGTTGCATAAAATCTCTATAACAATGCTATATTTAGCCACATTATTCATTGATGGCCCTAGAAAAATGCCACCTAAAGAGACAAGTTGACCCTTGGGTGAGTAAACGACCTGAGCAGTCGAAGCGAAGTTTTGTATATGACGCCTGGCACCATCTATGAATCCTAAGTAAACTGAAGACTCTGTTGACATCTTCCAACCAAGGGAAAACTCGATAAGCAAGTTGGTGACACAAAGGAAAAGATATATACACTAAGATATACAAGTATACAAAGAGTTTCACCCAAGCTTGGGGCTCAAGCATAATATATTTTCAAGTAGAGCCCATTTTTGGGCTAAACCAACATATTCATTTCATAATATTCCAATTCATAGGATCCTTTTTATAAGTCATGTCACACGATATAAGGATCGTGCTAGATGGGGTTGAACTTACCTGACCCAAGTGGTTCTTTGGCTTGGTCATACAAGAGGACCAAGTCACCCTTAACATACTGTCGAGGACAGACAAACTTATCATACTAGACCTTGACACATCTTTTATTCATTTCGATATATGTAGAGGCATCTCTACATTGCTCATCTAGAATATCTAGGTGTACGAGGCATTCTTTGATATCAGAAGTGTCATGTAGGATATTAACTATCAGTCTAAGAGCATGGATTTCAAATTCAATAGGAAGGATTGAATCCACATTGTGTAATAACTAAAAAAGAGAAAAAATGACAGAAGTATTAAATGAGGTTTGATATCCACAAAATGTTGGGTAAATAATTAGATGTTAGTCAGATTTTCTTTGGCTGACAATTTTTGTAAAATGGTCTTGAGAGATTTGTTCACAGATTCTACTTGTCCATTTTCCTGGGGATAGTAAGGGGAAGAATGACCATGTTTAAACCCCAGTTTTGATGCTAACTCTTTCATCATTTCATTTTGAAAGTGACTTCCATGATCAATGACAATCTCCTTTTGGATTCTGAATCAAGCTATCGTTTGATTGAACATGAAAATTGTTACAGTCCTACCATCAGATTTTATTGTAGGCATGGCCTCTTCCCATTTAGTAAATTAGTCTATGGCCACGATGATATGTTGATTCTCCCCATCCAAAGATGGGTTGTAGTCCACAAAATACACCCCCCACTTGGTTAAGGGACCGACCGTGATGACTGGGTGAAGAGGGGATGGATGCAAGCACATATTATGAGCAAACACCTAGAAAGGGTGACACTTCTTGATCGCTTCAACACAATATTTAAAAATAGATTGCCATAAACAATGAACTCATAATATTTTTTTGGCTATCATGAGCCCGGATAGATGACCATCACAAGCCCGACTGTGACATTCATTAAGAATAGACTCATCTTCCTCGTGAGTCAAACAATAATGAAAAATATTATCTATGCCTCGGCGATACAAAGTTTCACTGACAATAAGGTATTTTTTAGCTTGATATTGTATACGTCATCGATCGTATCTCGAAATATGCTGAGAGAACTTCAAGGTTTAAAGATAGATCAAAACATATACATACCAGGGGTTCGATGATGCGATAAGGAAAATGTGTTCATCCACAAATGAATTGACATGAATGACTTCCTCATCTAGTCAAGGGAAGTCCGATATTAACTCGGAAAAAACTAGCGATTTCTTGGATTTTGCCAAAGAAAAATCGAGGACAAACTCTTGCAAAATGACAATCCATTTATTATATTCCCCCCCCCCTATGATACTGCTAGTAAGGACATATTGAAATGGGTTTACATAAAAGACTATGGTATTTTTGCAAAGCAATATATAGTGTCGTAATATGTGAACCACATGTACGACAACCAAGGCTAGCTTCTCAACATGAGAGTACTTGAGTTCAGGGTCGACTAAGTTTCAAATAAAACCATAGATGACGTGCTCATGAAGCTCATCATCCTTTTGAAATAAAACCATACCAACCGTCCCTTCGGATGCGACGATATAAAGAAAGTAATCTTTGATGTAGTCTAGGGGCTTTAGCAGAGGCATCAATACCAAGGCTTTCTTAAGAGAATTGAAGGATTCATGGGCTCTCTCATCCCATATAAATGGATTTTCCTTCTTCAAGAGATGCATGAAACCCTTAGTAATATTGGTGTAGTTTACTATAAACCGATGTAAGAATTTAGCTTTACCCTGTAAACCTTGAAGTTTATGAATGTTTTGCGGGGCAGGCAATCAAAGTATTTAATCAACCTTCAATGGATCCACCATGATCCTAGTATTAGAAACTAATAATCCTAAAATACGACCCGAACTAACACAAAATATGCACTTATGAGGGTTTAAACGGATGTGATAATAATGACATATCTCAAAAACTAGCCGAAAGTGGGAAGAATGATCCACTCTCTTGTGAAAGTGATAAGCGATATCATTGAGGTAAGCTTCGACTATATGCTTGAGATCATGAAAATCAAAGGTCATGGCTCATTGGAAGGTTTGTTCAACATTTTTAAGGTCGAAAGGAATTTTTTAGTATGCGAAAGTACCCCAAGGAAAAATAAATGTTATCTTATGTTGATCCTTGGGTTTGATATGAATTTGATTGTATCCTGAAAATTCATCCATAAAATAAAAAAACTCTCTTCCTGCACACTGATTAAGAATCTGATCAATGAAAGGTGTCGGGAATTTGTCATTAGAACAAGCCTTATTTAGTTCTCGAAAATCTATACACACAAGGATTGTTCCTTGTTTCTTATTCATGGGAGCGGGATTGGATACCCATTCATTCAAGGGAACCAAGTAGATAAAACAAGAATTAAGCAGTTTCTCCATCTCTACCTTAATAGAAGGTGCCTTCCTAGGATTAACAACTCTAATTCATTGCCGAATAGGTTTAGCATCCAGGTAGGTTTTGATATCATGTTTGAAAATGCAAGGGTCGATTCCTAGGTTCTCTTCTCATAACCAAGAAAATACATCGCAAAATTATTTGATGAGGTTGGTGTAGATCTACACCGATATATACATTTTCAATTTTACTAGGAATGTAAGAGATGTCAATCATGATGGTAGGAGAAATACTCGCCATGTTTCCTTCAACCTAAATGTGGTACATATCTAGTGGATCCAAGACGTGATCAACTATATCACTTGAGGTAGATCTAAAATCATCCTGATCGATCCTAACATTCTCTGGGAGCAAGTAAGAGCGATGATGCATATCATCCCATGGCCTATCAGTACCATCCATGGCCTCTAATATCAGTTCATCCGAAGGTAAAGTATCATTGAGGAAATCATGTGTGAAAGATGATGAAGTGGCCCATATGCGCTTGAGAATAGGATCCTCATTTTTCTGTGAGGAGACAAGATCTAGGTTGACATAAGAGTCAAGAACAAATTGATACACTATCTCTACCACTGAAAGTGGCATTTCCATTACAATATGTGATTGAAATTCATAATACATGGTCAGGGAAGGTAGGTCCAAGGATCATTAAAATGCAAAGTGCAGAAAGGAACATACCTCATTGACGAAGAGGACTTGTTGGACATGGCATAGATATGATGGATTGGTGCCACGAAATCAAAGGTACTCATAAGAGAGGAATACATTTTGACACCAACATCCTCATTTTCCAACTGAGAATTGTCGATCACGGGGATCGAAGGTCCAACTGATCAATTGGAACTAGCATGTGCAAAGGAAAGCTAATCAATTGTCACAATTTTCCCTTCGTGAAGAAAATGTAAAGTATGGAAAAAAGACGATACAAATATAGTCATAACATAATTCCAGTTACGCCTTAGTAATAATTTATAGTCAAGGGGCACATCAACTACCTTAACATCCACCTCCACTATATTTCCACCTAACTAGACCAAAAAGGTAGGAAGAATATTGTGGGCATGGAAAGAACAACCATCAAATGCAGTCAACATGGTTGGAGATTCATAGAGGGCTCAAGAGCCAATGGTTTTCCAATAGGTTGGGGACATCATGCACATTGTAAATCCTTCATCAATAACAATACGTTTGATGGTATACTTTGCATAATCCACATGGATTTGAAAGGCCACGTGGTAAGAGAAGCGAGGCTTTACATCTGTGACTTCAAAATTGATAATCTTATAGCCACATAGGTTTATATCTCCTAAAATAGATAACAAGGCATTCCTATTTGAAGGACATGTTTGGCGTACTGCCAAAGATGACATCGCACAAGGGGTTTGACCCAGATCTTCGACAATAAAGTAGTTCCAGGAAGCTCTAGAATTAGCGTTGTTGGTAGAGCATTTTAGTACTCCTTTCAAAATATGAGGTGGAGGATCTGGATTTTCGATATGCAAAGGAGTTTTCAGAGGAAGGGAAGACTCTAGACCTGGAACATCCTATGAAGAATTGTAATTGTGAGACCGAGTGGATACATTAATCTGAGACTTGACCATATTTACAGATAGCTGATCACCTTAGTGTGTTGAGGGGGTTTTGATTCCCACTCACCGCATTTCCATCATTAGAGGAGCTCGAGGGAATGTGTTGATTATGTATAAAAGGATTAGTCATAACAACGGGTGGTTGAGATAAGAGCCGCATAGCTTCCTCAAGTTTGGGGCATAAGTGGGTAAGGTGATCATCAGTACAAAGCTTGCAAGGAAATTTCACCTTCCGCTTATCTTTCTTTCCCTCACTAACATTATTGTTCGATATATCATTATTAATGTTATCCTTGGGTTTATTATTATTATTATTCCTCCCATCCTTACAATTTTTACCACGTCCTTTCCTTTTATTCCCTCTTGGTTGTTGGTTACCATTCGGGTTGGTTGACGACTATACAAAATGCACATCTGTCGAATTAGTGGGAGTGGAGGACACAAATGAAACTTTCCCTCCTTCAAATTTTCTTAGAGACAACTCTTTCAAGTGGTTTTTCACCAAGTCTATATAATTAACATTTTCAGAGCCTATAATTCCATTAGCACGAGGCCTAATCTTTTTCTAGGGTCGTAGTTTGACCTCGCTACATCAAGAATAATTTCGTATAACATCCCAGATTGAGCATATATGAGATCTAATTACTGGGCTTAAATAATAGCTTCCTCTTTAGATGTTACCCCAGATGTAGAAAAATTATTCAAAATATAAGGCAATAAAGACTTAAGAAACCATTCCAACAAGAACTTTGGAGGAATGTAGGCTTTGATCAACCTCTTCTTTCTACGCCACTCTTGGATGTGATCTAAAATATGGGTGGATTTGTCCTAAAAGAGGACCAATATAAGTTCTATGCCAACATCGTAACGAACCAAAAATTGGAAGTGGTTGAGAAACACTAGAACCATCTGATTAAAATTCCAATATGTTCCCCATGGTAGCTCTATGTAACATTTCGCTGCAACCCCCGTGAGGGTGCATTGAAACACTCTTAAATGAATATAATCATCGTTAAGGTAATTGGAAGAGCACCAAAGATGAAAATTAGTGATGTGATCACTAGGATGCTCACCAATATTACCCTCCAATTTAGGAATATCTGAAGGAATCTTGGTAGGGTTGAGGGGCCATTATGGATCATGATGCATTGGGTCATTCATTAATATCAACAAGTTTGGAAAATTAAGCGTGGCTAGAAAAGGGAGTTGGGGTTGTGACATCTAACCCCAATCTCTAGATAAATATTGATGTTGGGAAATCGTAGCCCATCCATGGTTTTGGTATGCACCATTGCCCTGTCTGGGACTATAAAACCACCCTCCAAACTGATTCATAAGGGGTTGGTTGGGTACCATTCTAGTAGGAATTTTATAATGAGGATTGTAAATATTTCCCACAAATGGAGTGGATCTAGGTTTGGGGTTTCCCAAAGTATGAAACTGACCTCCCTCAAGTGGAAATCCAAAGGATAAAGGTGGATTCATCATTCCAAACGTGTTGGTCGGAATCAGAGTGGAGGAGGAAGGTGCAAAGGATAGAACATAAGAAACAACTTGTCCTCTCGATTTGTTACTCCATCCAAGAGAATTAACACTAGGATTAGACCTAGGATGAAAAGAAGGTTGGCTTCCAACCATAGGAGTCATTTATGGAATATGATCTCTATCAAATAAGAGTGGAATATGTGAAGGAGCCATGCCCCCAAGTTCAATACTAGGATTTTCATTATTCGGACTCAAGATGCGGTGGTAATTTAAAAAAACAACCCGACCTATGAGGATGTTGGTCTGGCTCCACGATGAATCTAGAATCGAGATAAAAAAAAATCTTAAGGCCAACTAATAATCAAAAAGCACAAAAAAATAAAAAAAGGGACAATATGCACACAAATAGGATATAGTGTTTGAAAGGGGCCTCCCTCACTATAGTAGGTATGCCTCATCCAAGAGGGGCCTGAGACTCCCTTCAAAAGATCAAAGGGATGAAAATCAATTATAAGGGTCCCTGTGGGGTTAACAACATAGTCAGACAGATCCCCCTGGAGATCTAATCCTCCAGAAGGGTTGTGTGGTGTTCGACCCTTATTTGACTCAGGGTACTATTAGAAAAACAGGACCGTGGAGCAATAAAATAAAAAAAATGTAGAAACAAAACACAGAAGACACACAATACAAGAGAGACACAGATTTAC
>ML791908.1:535069-548599 GCA_009831015.1 Picea engelmannii
ATCATCTTTTTTTATTCACAGATGTGGGTCAAGGGGACCCCACTTAGTTTTATTATTGATAATGGAAGCCATAAGAACCTCATATCAACAAAGGTTGTCAAACAGTTGGGATTTTTGACAACACCACACCTACAACCATACAACATTAGGTGGCTTTGTCAGGGATGAGATCTCCATGTCAACAAGTAGTGTCTATTGTCATAAAACATCCATCCTTTCAAGGATGAGGTATTATGTGATGTTTCCCTACTAGATTTCTGTGATTTTATTATGATCTAGCCATATATGTGGAAGCACCATGATATTTATGAGTCTCAACCTTGTAGTGTCATTGTTACTTTGGGTGGTCATCTCTTAAAGATAACAAAGGTAGTTATGACTACTATCCCACCAAAACATTTTTGTAAGGTAATATCTCATACTACAAAATTCATCCTCTTCATAATATGTTAAAAAGGTGAACATAAGGACACTGCAACCACTGCAACCATTGCCCAAGACCTTTCTATCCAACATAAGCATATTGCAAAAGAGAAAAAATATATTGTTTCTTCACCTGCAATGGTCCCTATTATAGTGAAAATTCTAGGTTAGTAAAATCTTGACCCAACCAATGAACAAGTGCTACAACTTGGGAATTCCACACCCAATGTCACCTCGATGTAGTTCCTGCACTTCAAGGGTGACTAGGTCACTCTAGGGAGGCGATCCTAGTGACCCTAGGGGGATTGAGATGGATATGAATATGTATGGAAATGATTCCCATATATGTCAATTCTAAGAGTAGTGAAAGGTGGAAAGATATGCCTTGCAAGTAAAGAAATTGTTTCCCCTTAGGTATAACACTTATCTGGATGATTGTACATGCCCAAGACACAAGAAAAGACACTTTACAATAGTATATGTTAGTTGGATCAGAATGTTAATATTTTAGTCCCTAATTTTTAGAAACATATAATAGTATATATCAGCAATAAAAAGGTACTATACTATTCTCAATAAATTCTAAAGATCAAGTAGAAAATGAAAAAGAAAAACTAGTAAATGACTAGCTAAAATCAAGATGAAAAACCAATACTCTTAGCATAAAAGATAAGGCTTTTGTAAACACTTGTCTACACCAAATTATATCAGCCTTATGTATGTAAGATTAAATTTATTTTAGAAATAAAATAAACCATTGAAATCTCCTCAAACTTTGCCAAAAAGTGTGCTACGACAAGGAGAGTAAGTGTACAAACTTTGAGAAAAAATCAATGGTTGATAAGAAAGTTATTAAAGCAAGTTAGGTTTTATGCATCCCTAATGGATGAAGATGTAATTTTGTAATAGAAGAAATAAGTATCCCTTATATGGAGATACCCTAGTGTTTGTGAGGTGCCTAAGGAAGAAGGAGAACAATCCGCTTTGTAAGAAGTAACAATGACCAAAAATCACATTTCCCAATGCAATATTTTATTTCTCCAATGCAACAAATCAATTACTAATTCATTTACTATTGGTTTAATGGAGTCACAAGGAGCTTAGAGAAGCTACCTCCTTCGGGGTGTAATCCCTTTTACTCCCCAAGGAAATTTTCTCTGAGAAAGAGTTTAGGATAAGAGGGTGTATGCCCTTATACTTCTCTTGGAAAACCATTAATCAATGAGATGAAGCAAATAAAATGATGAAGGCTATGGTGGGGGTGTATTCTCTTATACTTCCCACCTAGATCCTAGCATAAAAATACTTGACTTGAATAAAATGATAGCAAGAGAGTAAAAACCATACCAAGATCAAGAGAAATGCTAAGACAATTCACCACAAGAGCTAGAAAGCATCATCCAAAGCTAGTGCTAGGCCTTACTCCATGAACCATTCATAAAATAGCCATAAAACAAGTGCACAAGAGATAAAAGATCCAAGGTGCCAAAAAGTTGAGACCAAGTCTTTGAAAAGAGGGATGGTTATATTTAAAATCAGACCTTACGATCTCTATTTATAAAACATTTACCTAACATATCTTGTCCACAAATTAAGGAGTGAAACACAAGATTAGGGATCAACAACCCTAATATTTCCCCCTTAAAAAAACAATATTAAAGAATTCACTTAAAATTTCATCTTTTGCACAAATTAAACCCTAATTTAGTAGGACATCACCCCTTTAGGGGATGTTTTACCACTTTGAGGAAGTCGTTGGTGTTGGAGATGAATGGATGGGCCTTCAAAGGCCATGTGTCAAGCATCTATGCACTCATATCATGGTGAAATCCCCTCTCATCATCAAACATTCATGTGTCAAAGAGTAGCACATGACCACCATGCCCTAGCCCCCAAGTTCATGACGTCAAGATCAAAAGTGGAATGTTTTTCCCCACCTGGGAAAATCATTTGGCATGTAGTGGGTCGGCTAGGTCGTCCATGTAATCATCAAGGCCATATAAGTTTTATCTCTCTCATCTTGTATGCAAGCCCCTGACATCCAACATGTGGTCTTGTAGTCCCATGGAAGCCCAAGCTAGGCTTGCTCTCCCAAAATTGTCCATCGTCTACATCCCGCAAAGACAAATGAACACACCCTCCAAGGATATCAAGTCATAAAATCATGATCAGTTAATTCAATCAATAAATAAGGCATCCAAACATGTGCATCAAAGATCACCATATCAAACAATTAACAACTAAAATACATTATGCAATTTGTCAAGATTAAGTATGGGAGGGTTGACAAGGTGTTATATTGGGTATATATTTGATCTAGGTGGATATCAGTGACCACCCACCTATTCCACGGGCTCAAAAAATAGTTTTCCATCTTGGCAGTCTTTCGACAATTTTTCGAGTTCCAAACTTCCAAGGCCATTTTGAGGCCCTAAACGACGTTTTTTGTGGATTTGGGGCTCAGGTGACTATTGCAAGCACCAACCCTTGACTTGGGCTAGTCGAAAAATATTTCTTCTTGGTTAGACCTTTCCAATGGTGTATCAAGTGCCCCAAATTGAGATCGTATGCAAAAGTTATGCCCCTGGGAAGTTGACGTATCAACTACCTCCATCGGGACCCACAAACCTTTTGGATTTTCATCTTCCGGGGTTAGGGTTTTGCATTTTACTTATGTTAAAAAGGCCTTTGCAGCCTTATTGAAATAATCATCTTCTTGTGAATGCGAGTAGTCGTCACATCTCTTCTGAAAGATAAGTTTCCACCATTCTAGTGAGTCTTTCACTCTGTATTTTTAGAGTCTTTGTACATTTTCACTCATTAATAGAAAATTGTGTATTACTGTATCTCTATGTTTATGGTTGCATATCTCATAAATTTATGTTATATTATTAGATATATGATATATCTTTGTACATTTCTTTATTATATCTCCGCTCTCATTTTGTGCTGAAAATAATCTGGAAGAGTGGTATTAGAGTAGGCTTCTCTTGATCCTTTTTCAGTGCATGTCCCCGACGAGGTCTGAGTATAACAAGTTGGGTATCGAGCTTGTCTCTCTTGAGGAAAATCTCTTTCACACACCTAAGAAACCCTCCATGGTGGAAGAAAATAAAAACGAGGGAGAAAAGGATTATATTAATATGTTTCTTGAGCAAGCTCTCACGCGACAAAGGGATGAAATGATGGAGATTTTTTCCCACATCCTTCAACGCCTGTCGATAACAACAAACATCTATTCATCAAGCAACCACTTTGGAGGAACCTTGCCTTTCAAGGTACAGGTTAATTTTGATATTCCCATATTTGAAGATCAAATAGATGTGGATGCCCTAAACAAATGGTTAAATCTGCTAGAAGGTTATTTCTCTGTTCACCATTGTTTTGACAGGGAAAAGATCACCTCCAAACTCCTTAAGGATCTCCCCCATGTAAAACATTGGTGGGGAACTTACTGGGAGAAAATTTTGACATAGGAGTCCAAAACATATGGGGCCAATCCCAGTTGGGATTTTTTTGTGGATGCGGTCAAGGAACATAATTACCATGTTGGAAACTATGAAGACTAGTACATGAGATGGACCACACTATGGCAAGAGAGGGGCAAAGAAGTTTTAGAGTTAAACAATTCCTTCTATACCTTGCACACCAAGATGGGTATCAAAGACTTCAAGTGGCATTTGGTTCTAAAATACCGTAGGGATCTACACATATACATACTAACTGAAATGGATTTTCTGGATATCTCATCACTCGGTGCTGCATATTGATATGTTGTTAAAATCGAGCAGAAATGTAGGCATTTGAACAAATGAGATTTTGGATCTACAAATCCAAAAAAACCAAAGTATGAGAAAGATGAGCCTAAAAAACATCTTCCTAAAAACCAGTCTAAGATATAGCAAAAAAAGGGTCACGGGAAGATGAAGAAAGACACTGGAAAATGGTGTGATTTCCACAAAATCCCCTCCCACAACACTGATGAATGTTGCTCCAAAAAGTCATTGGTGGTCGATATCAAAGACAAGGAGCCAAACCCTAATTCAGAATATGATTCTAAAAATAATGGTAAAAGATAGATGATTTATGTAGACCCCACTGTTATTGTCGCGACCATAGCAATTCAACCAAAAGAACCAACAAATCTTGAAGAGGTTTTCATTCACAGATGTGGGTGAAGGGGACCCCACTTCATTTTATTGTTGATATAGGAATCCAGAAGAACCTCATCTCATCATAGGTCGTTAAACAATTGGGATTGTCGAAAACACCACACCCACAACCATACAACATTAGGTGGCTTCGCCAGGGACGATATATTTGTGTCACCCAGTAGTGTTGATTGTCATACGACATCCTGCCCTTCAAGGATGAGGTATTATGTGGTGTTTCCCATTTGTATGTCTGCGATGTTCTCTTGGACCAGCCATATATGTGGAAACATCATGATGTTTATGATTCTCAACCTCGAAATGTCATTGTTTCTCTAGGGGTTCATCTCTACAGAATACCATATGTAGTTTTGACTATTGTCCCACCTAAACAGTTACACAAGGTAGTATCTCATACTACCAAATTCATCTTCTTCACAGTCTATTCAAAAGGTGAACAAAAGAAAATTGCAACCACTGTAGCCTCGGTCCAAGCACCTTCTGTCCAGTAGAAGAAGGTCCACAATATTGAATCAAAGCACAAGGATTCCTTCTGCATAGAGTCATCTCATGTATCCAGTCTAGTTAAAAATTTCCAACCCTTCTAGCCATAGGTTCATGGGAAAATTCCATAAACCGAGCAAAATGACGTCTCTAGCAAGGCAAGCAACTCACCAGGATTGAGATTCAACAAATGCTTCCCTCTCTCCCCCGGGAATTTAACGCAATGGATAACATTTCTTCCTAAGGAGGGAGGATTTATCCAAGTGGATATTGGTGACCACCCACCTATTCCATAGGCTCAAAAAACATTTTTCCATCTTGGCATTTGTTCGGTAGTTTTTTGGGTTCCAAACTTCTGGGGCCATTTTGAGGCCCTAAACGACGTTTTTTTGGCATTTGTGGCCCAGGTGATTGCCAAAGGCACTAACCATTAACCATGGCTAGTCAAAAATCTTTCTTCTTGGTTAGAAATTTCCAATGGTGTATCGATCACCCCAAACAGATATTGTATGAAAAAGTTACACCCCCGAGAAGTTGACGTA
Source organism: Picea engelmannii (assembly GCA_009831015.1). NCBI lineage: Eukaryota > Viridiplantae > Streptophyta > Pinopsida > Pinales > Pinaceae > Picea > Picea engelmannii. The sequence continues at coordinate 540,690 of ML791908.1, forward strand.
TCAACTACCCCCATCAGGGTGCACAAACCTTTTGGATATTCATCTTATGGGGTTAGGGTTTTGGATTTTACTTATGTTAAAAAGGCCTTTTGAGCCTCATTGCAACAATCATCTTCTTATGAATGCGAGTATCCATCACATCTCTTCTCAGAGATAAGCTGACACCATTCTAGCGAGTCTCTCACTCTGTATTTTTATAGTTTTTGTACATTTTCACTCATTAATAGAAAATTGTGTATTTTTGTATCTATGTGTTTATGGTTGTATATCTGATACATTTATGTTATAGTACTAGATATCTGAGATATCTCTTGACATTTCTTTATTATATCTCTTCTCTCATTTTGTGTTGGAAATAATCTAGATCAATCTTTCCCTAGGTCAAGGAGAACTTCCAAGAGGTCCCTCTCTAATACATGTAAAGTGTATGAGTTGGATGGCGTAAAGACTCAATGGGCATAGGGATCATGACATAATAGGGGCCATAATGTTTCATTCATGGGTTCCTTTGTAGAGGGTGTGTGGTACCTTCATCCGCAATGCACTTTTTCCAAGCCCATCATTTTCCTTTTATCTTTATTTCTTTATATTTTCTTTCATAATACCATAAGGAGAGATTGAAAGTCATTGCCTTGGTGTGGTAACCACGTGGTGGAAATGTCACCCAAAAATACCTAATATAAATGAGAAGGATGGCTCATGATGAGACCCCCTTTCTCTCAGCCATGCAACTAAGAGTCACTACCCTGGTTTGGTGACAAGATGATGAAAATGTCATGACATTAGATATCCATGGACATTATAGGTTGGCTCATGATGAGACCTCCTATCCTTCAACTAACCTTTTAAGCAATTTTTATTATATTGTGGGTCCCATTTTATTCAAAGATAAGTGTTTCATTGCTTTCTTGGGTGATCCCTGGGAGAAGCATATGGAAGGTTTATATAAGGATTTTATCTTTTACCCAACACCAACCCCTCTGTGCCTTTATCCCCTTCTTCCCATAGAATGAGGGACAACCCCTTCTTGGGTCAATACACCCTAAAATCCCAAGAGATAAGGAAATGGAGGGGAATAATGATGGAAAGTGTTAAGTATAGTCGATAAAGGTACGATGGCTCATTAAGGGAGTTTCCAATACAAAAATATATTCCCAAAGAAGACCACTTACTAAGGAACAATGTCAACCACCAAGGTTGAAGCAGGGAAAAAGGAATAATGTCCAAGCACATATCATGAAATCTATATTAATATAAGATACAACATAATCAAATGTCTTAGATATTGAAATTATGCTCACCATAATATTGACTTGTACCTCATGGAGCAAGTTCCATTGTCTTCCGGAAGTCAACTAGTGTGGTGGATGCCATTTGTAAACCTATGACCATATGTGGTGGTGAGTGGGTTTTTCATCTGTGAAAAGGGAACTAATGGTCATGTAGTCTCTCGACACTCCATATATGCAACCTGAGGACTTCAAGACATCATCTCCTTAGTTATACAAAAAATGGGGATAACATCTGGCTCCTACTTGGGGACATGTGCTTACCATAGAGTGAATGAGAAACACAACATATCCTGGTAGAGTTGTACCTACAAGGAAAGATCAAACTGTCAAGTGCAGAATGGCCTACTCATCATTGTTCTCATATGATCAAAATTCAAATTAACTAAGATAGGAAATAAAATTTTGACATTGTTTCAATAAATTCTAGGCTAAGCATGAAATCAATATGCAAGTAGAGAAAAATGAAAATGAAATGCATCTAAACTAGTATGAGAAATCAAATTACTTACCTACTTATATGGGGCACGAGCCCTGAAGAAATTATGTGCCACCCTGGAAATAATGTTTGCGGAGAGATCCATTTACTAGTAGTTCCATCCTCCTCTCATGTGTTGTTGATAAGTAGAAAGAGTCCGGTCCAGACACTTCCTCTATTTTGTAGGGGCCTAGCCAAAGTTTGTTCAACGTTTGATGCATTCCTATTTTTTCTCTTATTTTTTCCCACATTAGAACTTGATCCCATTCCTTGAAGTCTTTTTTTCTTTCCTTTCAATAAAAATTTCCTTTTATTTTTTACTAATTCTTTTCCATTTGATTGAAGGCCATACTTTGAGTCTCATCCAATTCTACAAGATAATCAATTCTCCCCTGCAATGTTTTCTTATATGTATTGAATTGTTGGGCTATTTGTAGCACTATAATTTGGAGATTTATAGGAAAGTGAGCCTTAAATCCATACACCAATTCAAAAGAATTATTTTCGGTGGAAGTCTTGGTGGTTGTGCAGTCGGCCTACAAGGCATACTTGATCTTGATGTACCAACTTTTCTTTCTCTCCCCAACAATCTTTTTCACAATGTTCATGATTGTTTTGTTGATGGATTCTACCAATCCATTCCCTTGAGGATAATAATTCGAAGAGTGTGATAAAAAAATCCCATACTTGAAACAAAAATCATTGAGCACCATTGAGCTAAAGCATTTGGCATTGTCAGTGGTTATCTTAGCAGGGACACAAAATTTAGTAATAATCTTTTCCTCAAAGAATTTCATCATGACTTCTTCCATTGCTTTCTTGTTTAGGATAGCTTCCACCCATCTGGTGAAGTAGTTAGTGGAGATAAAAATACATCGGTATCAGTTACTAGAATTTTCTTTGAATTTGCCAATGAAATCCAATCCCCATTATTGAAAGGGATATTATACAATGATTGGTTTAAGGGGAGGGGCAAGGAGGCACTTCTTTCTGGTAAAAAATTGACACAGATGAAAATATCTAACATATAAATGTGTGTCAGAGAAAATAGTAGGCCAATAATACCCCGCTCTTAAAATATTATGGGTCGTGGTTTGTGCTACAAAATGGCCTCCATAATGTCCTGCATGGAGTTTTGTGGCTAACTTATTAGCTTCTTCTTTATCAACACATATAAGGATTTCCCCATATGGGTTTCTCTTCTCGATACCATGTTCTGTTAGGAAATACTTCATGGATTTGAGTCTCCAAGATCTTCTTTTATGTTCCACCAAGTGATTAGGGAATTTGAGGTTTTTTGAGTAATAAATGATGTCTGAATATCATTCATTGTTTTCAATCTCTCTTACGATGATTTTGAATTGATCCTTTTGTCCTACCTCAATGGCCTCTTGATTTCTTTATGTCATCATTTTTTCCATATCTTTTCCTTTAATTAATGTTATTTGGCTTGATTTCCAAACCATATTCCTGTATTTGTGACACCCACTTTCCCCTTGATCTAACACAATCTTATTGTGATAAAACATCATTTACAACAGGGTAGGGGACAAAGGCCTTGATCTTGTTGTATCCCACATAGGTTAGAAAGTGTTTGAGAGACTTAAATAGAGTGTAATATTGTTTTTCTCTAATGGTGTAATTCATTTCTGAGTCCATACGATTATTTCTCGTGAAAGATATTGGTTGTTCATCACCTTGATCATTCTTTTGTAACAACACACCTACAATGGTATCTTTCGAAGAAAAGGAGAAAATGATGAAGTCCCTGGAGAATTTTAGAATAACTAACACAGGTGCAACACTTATTGCCTCCTTAATACATTTGAAATTCAACCTACCTTCACTTTACCACTCAAAACGTGCATCCCTTTTTAGTAAATTTTTAAGAGGTTTAACGATTTTGGTAAAGTTTGGGATGAATCTGCTGATAAAGTTAATCTAGATGAAGAAGGATAGCAAGGCTTTCTTATCTTTAGAGAGATGCATTTTCTGGATAGCTTCAATTGTGGTAGGATCTATCATGATTCCATATTTAGAACTGATGTGTCCCAACAACTTACCCTTGTCAATGCCAAAAATTAATTTCTTAGGGTTGAGAGAAATGCCATATTCCCTACATATTTGGAAGATAGTTCTTAAGTGTTGAATATGATGTTCTCTTGTTTTAGAAATGGAATTCAAATCATCTTCATAGATCTCTATGAGCTTTCCTATTAGATCTCTGAAGGCATAGTCCATGGATTGCTAAAATGTATCCCCTGCGTTGGTGAGTCCAAAAGGAATTTGTAAATACTTATAGGTTCTCGAAGGGGTGGTAAAAGTAGTTTTGAGTTGATCGTCCTCTATTGGCCCTTGACCAAGTTTTGGAGAACCTTGGTCATGTTTGACCACTTTTGGGACTTCGACAGGTTGGTCAAAGGCGAAGCACAAGGCAAAGTGGAGATCGCGGGATCTCGGCCCCTTTTTAGGGATTTTTGGGTTTAGGGGTTATGTAACGGGTATGGGATGTCGACCCATGGGTTTTACCCATATTAGGCCCATTTTGTAATGTATAAATAGAAATCTAGGCGATGTAAGTAGGAGGAAAAAGATATTCTAAGTTAAAATGATGTAATGGAAATATATGTGTTGTGTTAAGTGTGAATGTTTGTGAATGCTTCATGCATACTGTGTGTTGAGAACTTGCAGAGCTGAGTGCAAGTGATTGTAATAAGGCTTTGTGTTGTAACCTAGCTCGGGGAAGGAGGATCTGGCAAGGTGCACACAGATCTCTTGTCCTATGTGGAGTGGGTTTTATTGCTATGTGCATGTACTGAGATTGACAAAAGACAATAGATAAGAAGAAGAGTTGGTGGACGTAGCCCCACACTGAGGTGAACCACGTATATCCTGTGTTGTGGTTTCTTTGTGCATTATGATTGATATGCTATTGATGTGATTTATGTTTAGTGCTATAATATGTATGTTAGATGCATATGATAATAGTAGCTTAGTTCTTATGCTATGAATGAATGATAGATCTGATCTATTTCTATGTTCTTAGTGCATGGATGTGTTAGATCTTGTTGAATATTGCGTTGTTCTGTAATTAGAGTTTATTCCTACGATGTGAATAAGTGTTGAATACTAATGAATGTTAACTACTAAGTGCCTTGTTAAGTATTGTGATCACAGATCTATGTCCCAACTAGGTTGTAGACACTTGATTCCTACAGCCACCCCTGCCTCTACATCGGGTGAGACTTCATCTACTTCGCAGGTGTTGTCGAAAGGGCCGATAGTTAGGGTTTTGTTGGTGCATTGTTGAAGCGTTGAACCTTGGGTTTTAACCTGTTCCAAAAAATGGTTCTGCTGCTGAGACCTAAAACTTTGATTGCTGGGAACTAAAGAAAAGAGAAAGCTTTGTGCATAGATCTATTTCTTTATTGCACAGTATTCTACTTGAATTGTGAAGCTCTGTGCTAAGAAAGGAATCAGATCTAAAGAAAAGAGGTAAGATCTTAAAGCTTTGTGCTCTGGGAAAGGTAAGATAAGTGAAATTTTTTTCTTCTTAATAATGGATCTAGGAATGCTTGATAGATTTCATCCTAGTCTGAAAGCTAGGCCACAACTAGAAAAAATAAGATTTGATATGAATAGATCTGATAAAAGTAATGAAAGATATGTTATTCCTATGTATAGAAAGGATTTTTGGACTAGCAAATGGATGAAGGATCCTAGAAAGAATTTGTTGCAGTTTAGTTACTATGATCCCAGTGTGTAGTACAGGAGAGGTTGGGGGTTGTTTAAAAGAAAGAGAGGATTAAATCTTTGTTATAGTTGCAGAAGACTAGGACATCTTGCTAAGGAATGTCCTCGTAGAGGTCCTAGTTGTCTTTGTTGTAAAGCTATGGACCTTGAAGTTCTGGATTTCCCTAGAATGATTACTAAAGTTGAAAATATGAATACGAGACAAGAAAACCATGAGATAGGCCAACAGACTAAGCATAGGATATAAACCCAGAAAGAATTAGAGACTATATTACTACAGATGAAAGAAACCTTGAATGATCATAAAGACATCAACTTATCAAAGATCTTAAAAGAAAAGGAGTGTATAGAAACAAGAATATGAGACTTTGACATAGACTATGTTTCAAATGAGGAGACACGGGTGAATGTTATGACAGAGAGAACTTGTGAAATTTTGGGAAAGCCAACTATGATTCCTTCATTGGGAGGAATAGAATTGTTTGAAGGAAAATTGATAACCCTATGTGGAAGACTTACCAAGATACCTATGAGTGCTCATGGAACTTCGAGAGAGGGAGAATTTTAGGTCATTAATTTTGTTGAGAACAATTCCATTCTTTCTATCTTTCTAGGGAAAAATTGGATTGAGAAAGATTAGATACGAAGGAAACAGGAAGAGGAAGATCTAGAACAGAAAAAGAAAGAACTAAGGGATTTCATGGCTAGAAGAATAGAGTACTTAATAGAAGATAATGAGGATAGGTCGAAGCTACTAATAGATAGATACCTAGCTATCGAAGTTGAAATAACGCAAGAAGGATTAATAAAAATATCCATGCAAGAGATTACAGCACCTACTCCAGAAAAATAAGAAGTATTACCTTTGAACCCTACGAAAGACCATCAACAACGCGAAGTTACTATGTTGAGAAAAGATAATAATAATAATGGAAAGAGAAACCCAATGACTCAAATCACAAGAAAGAAATATATAAAGCTCAACAAGAAGAAAGAAAGGTTATAAAAATTGTAGGAAGTTCTAGAGAGGACTTTGTGGAGGGAAGGATTACAAAATTTGAACTCCACTGGAATAGTGGAGAAGCACAGTTTGGGACTTTTCCATGTCGAAGTAGTATGACCATTGGAGGCATCTCGACCATTAGACCAATGCTCCAAAATGTCTAGAAATGCAGTTATAGCTAGAAATATCCCCATTGACCATTGATACTACACCCTAACATATGGAATCACATTGATGGAGGCTCTCTTGTCCATTGGAGGAACGCATTATGACATTGTCTATTTATCCTGTTGAACATTGCACCGAGAACAATTTTGCGAATTGTGAGTATCTGAGCCAGCATAGAATTCATTTTCATCGTGGTCTGCCTATTGAGACCTCTCCAACTGTTTTGTTACAATGAGCGTTTGATCACCAACCTGAGAGATTTGATATCAAGTGTGCATGTCGGGTGACTTCAATGCAGTAGAGAAATCCATCGAAGAGATCCTCATAGACCTCATGGCTGAGAAGGTCATGTCCACAGGAGTTCAAGATTCATTAATGAGAGGAGTGCAAGAATCCCCATCGATTTCTCTTGGGTTTGGGCCATCCTGAGTTGCGATAAAGAAATGAACCAAGCATCATGACAATTTAGCGAATGAAAATCTCATTCCATCAATCATGCTCGATTACATCCCTCCTCTGGCTGGCGCGGTGAGTCGTGATAGTGTCTCAAGGGACTTCAAATACACCTTGATTACTGTGTACCTTCCGAAGGGGATACACATAGTCAAAGCGTAGTTGGAGAGGATTCTGACATTGAAGATCAACAACTATAACTTCAGAGACTGAAAGAACTATGGCATACTTGCCCCTCATAACTATTTTACCAAGACAAAGGGGAAGAAGTCGAAGATCATCCCCTAACCATGGACCATGGACATCGCAACATCCACCATCCTAAACGTAATGAAGATACCACATTTTGGAAGGAATCAGGAGGTTAACACGTGAATTAAGCTCCTTCTGTCGTGCTTCCATGGCGATTATTTGTGGCTGGATAGATGCATCATTGTAGATCCAACATTGATCCATCAGATCACTAGATTAAGCATGCAAATACCAAACCCATAAGAGTTTTATCTAGGGAAGGTTGTAGATTGTGCCCTGGCACAGAGAATTAAGGATACCTATGGCAATTTAGAAAAGGGGAAGTGGGGCTACAAGGTAACTTCCATCTAGAATGGTGCAGTGTGCCTAGCTTGCTAGTTGACCACTGGTAAGCTAGTTAGGAAGAATAGATCTACGCAGGTCATAGGGTTCATTGTCAACCTTGTGGGAAAATAAATTGAAGGGCTACAAATGAACTGGGCAAGATACCTCGTCAACTAGTTAGAGAAAGACT
>ML791909.1:0-24200 GCA_009831015.1 Picea engelmannii
TGATCCAAAACTATAGTAGTAAATAAAATTTAAAGGATATTTTTGTTTCTAGTTTGCCCTTAAAATTCTAACATGGAATCAGTGCTTATGGCGTGAAAAGAGCTCAATTGTGGCAGACTTTTGAGCCTGCGTAGATCCACAACTAAGGGTTTGTTTTGCAGATCATCAATAAGCTTGTTTTATATCAGATCTTGTTTTCAATATGGCTTCATCTTCAGTCAAAGCAAAATATAGGCTTGAAGGGGCTTCAAACTTCAATGGCTGGAAGGCTAGGGTTTTTAATATCCTAGAAGAAGGTGACTTGGATGAGCTGGTTACCAGGGTGATAGAAGAACCTACTTCAAATGCAGGAAGAGCAGCCTATAAGAAGAGGCAGGCCAAAGCCAAGAGGGTTATTTTTGACTCAGTTAAAGACAGCATGAAGCCTCTCATTGCTCATCTAAGGACAGCTAAGGAATGCTTTGATGCCCTAGCAAATATATATGAAAAGAAGGCCCCAACTCAGAAAAGGATTTTGAAGAAACAACTACATACATTAAAGATGGGAAAGGATGAAACTATCTCTGGCTTCTTTTCCAAAATTTCCCAAACAAGAGATCAACTTGCAGCAATTGGAGTTGCAATGGATGATGATGACCTTGTACAAACAGCAATAGATGGTCTTCCTGAATCATGGGAGACATTTCTCTCATTAGTCAATGGAAGAGAAGTTCAACCCAATTTCGAGAGATTATGGCATGATTCCCTGGAAGAAGAGGGTAGACTTAAAAGCATAAATGAACCCTCAACAGTGAAAGGCCATGCTCTTTCAATCAAAGCCAAGAAGTGGAAGAGGTTTCCTCAGCACAAAGGCAAAGGTAAGAAACCCCAAGGTAAGCAGTCTCACTCTCACTCTCATTTGTCTAAAGTAAGATGCTTTAACTATAAAAGACTAGGTCATTATGCAAAAGACTGCAGGAACCCTCCTTCACAGCAGAAATGGAAAGGCAAGTTCCATGCTTCAGTTGCAACTGAGGAAGAAGAGCCTCAAAGAAGGAGAACCAAAGCTGCTACTAAAGAACAAGAACAATGCAGAGAAAGTTATCTTGTTTCAGCTCTCTCCGGTACTGTCACCAAATCGGAAGAAATTTGGTTAGTGGACAGTGGGGCCTCCAAGCACATGACAGGCTTCAAACAAAACCTTTTGAACTATCGAGATAAGAAGTTCAATGTGAAGGTAGAATTGGGTGATGATGGCACCTATGCCATCAAAGGACTTGGTTTAGCATCTTTTCAGCTTCAGTCAGGTAATGTATTTCATATTGAATAAATTCTTTATGTTCCTAGATTAAAGAAAAATCTTATCTCAATTGCAGTTCTAGAAAGTAAAGGGTACTCAGTAGCCTTCTCCAAAGGAAAGGCTCTTATGTGGTCCTCAAATGAAAGTATGAGCTCGGCCATGACAATCAGAGCTCAAGAAGGTGGACTTTACAAAGTCACTAGTCAAGTTATTCAAGCATTAGCTCATGAGATGATCAACCCCTGCGAACTATGGCACATAAGGTTTGGACATCTCAACTATAATGCTCTCCTAAGTTTGCAAAAGATAGTAACAGGTATGCCAGTTTTTTCTTTTGAGCATGATAGTATTTGTAGAGGTTGTGCTCTTGGTAAAAAAAATACAAAGAAAGCTTGCCCTCACAGTAATAGAAAAACTAATGGTATCTTAGATCTTATTCATTCTGATCTTTGAGGACATATGACTGCTCCATCCATGAATGGTTGTCTTTATTATATCATCTTTATTGATGATTGCTCTCGTAAAACTTGGATTTATTTTCTGAAAACTAAAGATAAATCTTTCAGTAAATTTTAGAATTGTAAGAATCTTGTTAAGAATCAGACAGGTAGACATATTTGTGTTTTCATAACAGACAATGGAAAAGAATTTGACTCACACAAGTATGATGATCTCTGTCGGGCTTCCGAGATTAAGAGGGCGTTGATTGTGCTTTATAATCCCCAGCATAATGGGGTTGCAGAAAGAAAGAACAAGACAATTTGTGAAGCAGCCAGAGCTATGATGTATGATCAAAATCTTCCATTGTCTCTTTAGGCCGAGGCTGCGAGCACTGCAGTCTATATTCAGAACAGGTGTCCTCATAAAGCCCTGGAAGAGAAAACTCCAGAAGAAGTTTTCACTGGTAAGATGCCTTCAGTTGACCATTTGAGAATTTTTGGTAGTCCTCTCTACATTCATATACCAAAAGAAAAGAGGACTAACCTAGAGCCCTCTGGAAAGAAAGGCACTTTTGTGGGGTACAGTGAGACCTCAAAAGCATATCGAATCTATGTACCAGGGCAAAAGTACATAGAGGTCAGTAGAGATGTGACCTTCCATGAGGAAGCCTCTTTTCGTCATTCCAGAGAACTTCCATGTGATACAGAGGAGCAAGAAGCTCCATCTCCAAAACCTTCAAATTCACCACTTTCAGATGAGCAGAGGGAGGAGGCCAGAGAGCCTTCAGTGGATCCCATAAAGGATTCTATTAAGTTTCCCCTAGAGAAACCTCCTGTCAAAAGGAAGCCATCTTAGTGCCGAGATGTTTTAAAGGAAGCAGAGAAGCATGTAACACTTGAAGGTACTTTCAGAGAAAGCAAGAAGCCAGATAAATACTCAGGTTTGATAGCTCAGTTGAATCTTGTAATTGACTCAGAACCTTCCACTTTTGATGAGGCTGCCAAACATAAAGTGTGGAAGGATGCCATGATAGAAGAGTACGAATCAATATTGAAGAATGATGTATGGGAAGTGGTCCCAAGATCTCAAGGCAAATCAGTAGTAACCTCTAAATGGATTTTCAAAATAAAGCATGCAACAGATGGCAGTATTGAAAAATTCAAAGCTAGATTTGTGGCTCGTGGCTTCTTTCAGAAAGAAGGAATTGATTATGACAAGATCTTTGCTCCTATTGCCAAGTATACCTCTATCAGAATCATCATCTCTCTTGCTTCAGTTTTTAATTGGAAACTTCATCAAATGGATGTTAAGACTACCTTTCTTAATGGTGAAGTTGAGCAAGAGGTTTATATCGAGCATCCTGAGGGTTTCGTGATCCATGGGAAAGAATCCCATGTCTGCAAACTCAAGAAAACCTTGTATGGATTGAAACAAACTCCAAGAGCTTGGTATGGAATAATTGACAGTTTTCTTCAGAGTCTTGGGTTCACCAAGAGTATAGCAGAGCCTAATCTTTATATAAAGATTGTGAAGAATCATCCTGTTATCTTGGTTTCATATGTGGATGATTTGTTCCTTACTAGAGAGGAACATCTAATAGCTCAGACTAAGAGGGAGCTATCAGCAGAGTTTGAAATGAAGGACTTAGGTCTTATGCATTACTTTCTTGGCTTAGAGGTGTGGTAGAAACCTGGTGAGATCTTTCTCTCACAAAGCAGGTATGCAGTTGATGTGCTTCGCAGATTTGGGATGCTGGACTGTTAGTCCATGACCACACCTATGATTTCTAACCTAAAGAAGTTACATGATCAAGCTACAGGTTCAAATCTAGAAGACCATATTGTATATCGTCAGATTATTGGGTCCTTGATGTATCTAGTACATACCAGACCGGACATTTGTTACGCAGTGAATGCCCTCAGCCAGTTCATGTGTGAACTGAAACACATTCATATGGTTGTTGCTAAGCATATTCTCGGATATGTCTGAGGGACTATAACCTATGGGCTCAGATACACTTCCAGTGGAGGTGTAATGCTTCATGGCTATACAGATTCAGATTGGATGGGCAGTACAGTGGACCGGAAGAGTACTTCTGGATATTGTTTTAGTTTGGGTTCAGCTATGATCTCCTGGTCCAGCAGGAGGCAGGGCTCCATAGCCCAAAGCACTATAGAAGCAGAATACATTGTTGCAAGTGCTGCCAGTAGAGAAGCAATGTGGCTCAAAAAGCTACTCTGAGATTTGTTCAATGTTGAGCTGGAACCCATATTAATTCACTGTGATAACCAGAGCTGTATAAAGCTCTCCGAGAATCCTGTGTTTCATGACAGATCGAAACACATTGAGATGAGATATCAATATGTTCGGGACATGGTGCAAAAGAACATTCTCAGTATTCAGTATGTTTCGACGGCGGAACAAACTGCAGATATTTTGACCAAGCCCCTGTCATTGACAAAGTTTGTGTACTTTCGAGACAAGCTTGGTGTTGCTAAGAATGCCTCTCTTTCTGAGAGGGAGTGTTAAAATTAAGCAACTGCAAGAGCCATTCTCCGGGAGGATGGCAAAGACCCTAGCTGAACCCTAGGGCCCCCAGTACACTACTGGGGTTCTTGGTCTGGGACCAAGCAGTTAGAGCCATAGCAAAAGACCCTAGTGAGGGCCCCCAGTGTATTGTTGGGGTTCTTGGTCAAGGACCAAGCAGTTTGATTATATAAGTCTCTAGATGTGTTCTAGGGCCCCTGGATGTGTTCCAAGGAATCCTTGCTCGTGTTTGGATTGATCCTTGGTTGTGTACCTTGGTGGATAAGACCCTAGTTGTGATCTAGGGCCCCCAGATGTGTTTTGGGGTATCCTGGTCTGGGACCAAGCAGTTTCTTAGTTAAGTACCAAGCAAAGATGATGTGTGATCTTCTTCTCTCCTGGGATGGTCCATGAGACCTGGGAGCAATTAAGAAGAAGGACATGATCACATCATTGACCTTCCTCTTATGCTGGGATGATAAAAGCTTATAAGTTATCATGAGACTTATGTGGACATTTTTCCATAAGAACCCCCTTTGACTTTGTCTTGTTACTGGTGCAAACCCTTGCTTGAGCCACATCCTCCTTATTGTTTATGGTTTGGGTCTTTGCTAGCCACCTTGACTTATTGACTATTCTAATTAATATTTTATGAATTAAAATATTAATTATTTAAATTGTTTATTTTATTAGGCTTTAATCTAACCCTAAAGATAGGGCTAATTTAATTAACCCTAACCTCCTACCAAAACTATAAAAGGAGACCTCTCCCCTCATTTCATTCACTCATTATTCTTCCTCCAATCTTTCTCTTGGTCTGAAATTTGTTGGGGCTCCTTCTTGTTCAGTTTGGTAAAGGGTGCGGCCTCCTTGATCTGCTTTCTTCTACTAGTTTGTAGTGCGGCCCTCTTGGATCTGATTTTCTGGATGAGTTTGTGGTACGGCTCTCTCCTTGGACAGTCCTCTTGCTGGTTTTGTGGTGTGGCTCTCTCCTTGGACAGTCCTCTTGTTGGTTTAGGGTTACGGCTCTCTCCTTGGACAGTCCTCTTGCTGGTTTAGGGGTGCAGCACTCTCCTTGAATTGTTCTCTTGCTAGGTTTTGGTTGCGTCCCCCTCCTCTCCACTCTTCCTTAGCCTGCCGCTAATTCTGGTTGTTGATTGGGGTTGTTGATTAGGGTTTTTACTGGTGTCGTTGTCCTTGCTGCTAGTGTTACCTAGTTGTGCTACTTGTTGGGGCCACCTGTGTCTTATGTCTTTTCTCCTTGTTGCTGCCATTTGTAGGTTGCCCTTCTTTACAACTTTAGTACCCCTAATCTAGGATGGATAAGGCATCCATATAACTGTTGTTTATTTCAGTCTTTTGTTGTAGCAGTTTCACATTCTTGGACAAAATTGTTAGGGTTGTTAGTGGCTTCTTTTCAGACTCTAGTTTGGACAGTGGTGTCCTTGTTTTCAGCCCTGTACTTGATAAGTGGTCTGCTGGTTAATTTTATGATATTTACCTAAAGTTCTTCTTGGCAAAACTGTTCACAAGATCATGATGAGATCTACCCTTGAGGGTTTGATCAATGATCCTTAAAGCTTTTTCTGAGCATACAGAAAAGAGGACAACAACAAGCTCATCAGATAAATTTGTTCTTGCTAAGGTAATGTTCAAATCTATTCTTTGTTTTTGCTAAGGTAATGTTCAGATCTGTTCTTTGGTAAAGTTCAAATCCATTGTATTATTTCTGTTATTGGTTTACATCAGAAATTTTTTAATATATTTTTTATCCAAAACTACAGTAGTAAATAAATTTAAAGGATATTTTTGTTTCTAGTTTGCCCTTAAAATTCTAACACTTGATGTACCTGGTTAACACCAGGCCATATATTTGCTTTGCAGAGAGCACCCTGGGCCAGTATTTGGTTGAAGCCAAGGCAGTTCCATTGGGTTGCAGCGAAGCATGTGCTAAGGTACCGGCATGGTACAATTGGATATGGTTTGTCTCAGGTGGTGAAGTGAGGCTGCAAGAATATACAGATTATGATTGGGCATGGAGTGCAGTAAACAGATTAAGCCCCTTGGGGTGCTACTTCAGCTTGGGATCAATTACGATTTTCGAGATAACAGGAAGCGAGCTTCTGTAGCACTCAGTACAGCAGAGACGGAGTATGTCGCAGCCAATATTGCAAGTCGTGAAGCAGTGTGACTTCAGAAGCTTCTTGCAGGACTTCATCCGAGACATGGTGCAGAAGGAAGCGGTGAAGCTTCAACACATATCCACAGATGAGTAGATAGCGGACATTCACAGGGGTGTACCTATGAATGTCTCCCTCACTAAGAGGGAGTGTTGATGATTTTCAGCATCGAACAGATATTCACAGAAGTGTACTTTTGGCCCAGGCACAGTCTTCGAAGGACTGAAGACTTGAGGTACTGTTGTTTCTCCAGGTGAAAGCATCGGGCGTCATTCTCCCATAATTGGTAGTTTAACCAGTGGAGAATAACAGATTCACTTACAGGAGTTTACCTGTAGTGACATTCACTCACAGAAGTATACTTATGGAGGTGAGTGGCCCAGGCGTAGTTTTTCAGGGTAGAAGACTCGAGGTGCTAGTATTCCCCTAGTGTGTGGTTGCATCGGGCATCATTCTCCCGGGATTGGTAGTTTAACCAGTGGAGAATGACAAATTCACTTACAGGGATTTACCTGTAAGTGACACTCACTCACAAGGGTGTACTTGTGGTGGTGAGTGGACCAAGTAAGCATCGAGTAGACCTTCTCCCACATATGGCCTAGGGAGAAGGATACATTTACTTCCAGAGTAAATGGGCCCAGGCGTAGTCCTTACTTACAGGAGTTTACATGTGGACTCAAGGTGCTTGAGGTGCTTCCACGTGTCGGATAGCATCGGACATCATTCTCCCAGGATTGGTAGTTTAACCAACGGAGAATGGCAGATTCACTCATAGGAGTTTACCTATGGTGACATTCACTCGCAAGGGTGTACTTGTGGAGGTGAATGGTCCAGGTGTGGTCTTCATTGAGACACGAGGTGCTAGACATAGTTGTGTGGAGATGGATCATCAACATGGCTTGTGAAGAAACTTTTCTATGACAAAAGAAATCCAAGTATGGAAAATGTCTCCCTCGTTGAGAGGGAGTGTTGAAGTTTTGCAACTTCAGGGCAGTCATTCTCCATAAAAAAAATACAAAGAAACCATTATAGAAGACCCTGGAATGCACGAGAAAGAATTAAATGACAAGAAAATCAAGTTGGCTCGAAGCATTGAAGAAACACTTGTAAAAGCAACAAAAGAAATAAAATAAAGTTGAAGGACAAAAATGACAAGTCGGCCCTGCCAGTAAAATAAGGTGACTTGACTAGTATAAATAAAGGCAAGTTCATTTCATTATTACACATCTCATCAACTCTCCTCTTCTAGTGTGCATTGCCCAGTTGCTTCGTGCCAGTTTCTAGTTGCAGTGCCAGTTGTCAGTTGTCAGTTGCAGTTACCAGTTGCGCTATCTTCGTCTAGTGGTTCGCCATCTTTGAGGGATCTTCCTCATACTAAAGCGAACTTATCTTGTGTTGGGTCTCTTCATATATATGGTGATCTATTTTTGAACTTGGATTAAATTTCTTCTAGAGAAAAGTTTGTTCGGTTTTTCTCCCGAGTTCGGGTTTTTCCAGGATAAATCTTGTGTCTATTGTGCATGGCTATCTCTGCAGTTTTATTTCAGTTGAAATTTTCAGTGTGTAATTATTCTATGATAACAGTGGCATTAAAATCTGTTTGAAATCATAAGATAATAATTATCAGATCTGGAAATTAGAAAAATCAACAGGATTGTGCAAGTCATTTGGGCAGTAGGTTATAGGCAGCATTGCCTCAAATTGATTGTACATCTGTAATAGAGTTGCAAGCAACAGGCTGGACTCCTTTGTTCTATCTTGTAACATTCTTCATATAAATAATGTTAAGTCATCCACCTTGAATGCTGCCTATAAATGTGTGTTGTGGTCTCTTTACTTGGATGAATGTTATGTTCCTTGGGATACATTGTTTTGGCTAAGTACTGTTGAAATATTGGCTAGGTATAAAAGTATTGTTGGGATGTTTTAAGGATACGGTTGGACGTGTGCCTACTGTTGAATGAACTTGGTTGTGTTAAACTTGGTTGTATTTAACATGTTGTAGCTTAAGGCGAAGTTATGGGCAGACCTTTAGTGAAGAGGCGTAGTCTAGTTGTAGTAGGCACATGCTGGCCAAGCCCCTGCAACCGAGGCAAGGCAGTGTCGCACGACCTCATGTACCAAAACAAAGTTGGGTAACTCCAAGTTTTCAAAGAAAAACTCAGACAGGACTGTAGGTCTGTGACAAATACTCTGTGACTGGCCACTTTCAAGAACTAGGTGCTTCTGTAGCAATTACTTATTTGTAGATTGATAAATGCCACGTGCATCAAGTGGTAGGCAACCAATTGCCTTCCCAAGTCAGTTTCCATTCCCATACCCAATTCAACCAATTGAAATTTCAATGATAACAGGTAGTTCTATACTTCCGTCATTCTAGTGCCTCGAATTTGGCATCAAATGTTTCCAGTGTATGACACCTCTTCGTAGCTGAGGCAGTAATCAATATACGCAGAGAAGGACAAACAGCCTGCTGACAAAAGTTATTTGATATCTAATTCCAGCGTTGAAAGCAACCCTTTATTCACTGAGGTCGAAGAGGCCCTCATTTGAACAAAATGACATTGTGGATCCCAACCAAAAACACAGGAAGTCCTAGAGTGTTTCACTTAATCAATCTCCCCGTCAACATCCTCTCATTTAGGCTTTTCTTGGAACATCAAAGCCAAGTATCAGCAATGATCAAATCCCACATAAATTCTTTCTAAAAAACATAAACATTATCAATGTAACAAGATGGCTTATATCGATTATAGTGAATGACTTCAAGTATTAAATACTCTGAATAATTAATTCTAAAAAAAATATTTCATAATGAATATATTTCTGATTTATAATGTCATAGCTACAAGCCCACTATAACGAATGCGACCAAAACAAAGTCCGTTATGTTCTTCTGTGTGAAACAGTCCTGAACTCCCTCATCTGTTGTTGCTACTAATTTTCAAAAACCAAAATAACAGGATATGATTTCTAATCTTATCGTATATGTTCAAAGCGCCTATGGGCCTGAAATGTTTGTTGCTCTGATGGGGAACATGAAAAAATCTATGGAAAGAGAGTACCTCGTTGAAAACCCCGGTTTGGCCTTTTGGTGTGGACGCAGTCATAAGTACAACAACCCAGGTTAACCCTATTAATTCTCTTCCTACATACTACTATGTTAAGGTAAATCTCAGTGCCAATGTAGCAATTTGTTGCCTTGCAGATCCATACTCGGATCTATATTAACAAACATGATAAAGCTCTGTGGGAATAGAACCTAAATAATTTGTGTGTATAAGTTCTAAATTCTGAAGTTATTCCATGTGGGTGTTCGTTTCTGTGCATAAATTCGAACAGGGTAGATGTCTGGTTTGGCCCGAGTTGAATTAACATAATAATCGTGGGTTTGTATAGCAGTGTATGGTATTATTGAAGTACAAGTATTCCATTTAGAGATTGATACAATTGAAGAATAAAACCTGAAAATACACACGGACTGTGCCGAGCTCTGGATCTTGAAGCGAGAGAACGTGTGCGAGAACAGGGATGAAGCAGACCAGCAGGATACTCACAGACCGAATCGCCATGATGTTGAATATGGGTTGAATATGGGACGAAACGTTGCAGAAGCAACTTTTAAACCGAGTCCCATGTAATGGAAAAATACAAATATTATTTTCAACGTGTTTTGTTGTTTTTCAAATAAATAAATAAATAAAATGGTTTTGTTGTTTTTCAAATAAATAAATAAATAAAATGTTTTTTTGTTTATTTATCTGATTTTTATGTGAAAAGGTCATTGGCAAGACGTTAAATTGTAGTTAGGGTATAATATGTTCTTTGGTTGTTTTTCAAATAAATAAATAAATAAAATGTTTTTGTTTAATTATTTGAAAAAAAAAAATATGTGAAAAAGGTTATTGGTAAGATGTTAAATTGTAATTGGGGTATGATATGGTTTTATATATAGCATTAAGGTTAGATGTTACTAGGGATCACATAACTTCAATGTTTTAATCTCACTGATGGCACTATGGGATATAGTTTTTTTTACTAATATTATTTAGGTTGAGATCATTTTTTTATCTTGGATTAAAATCTAAAACTACTTCTAATTGGTTAAGAGCTTCTCTTCCTTGAACATAAGAAAACATGTTAATGGCCCAAGACCCATAGGATGAAGCAGAGGAGCAAGATACTCACAGGAATCGCCATGATGTTCAATATGGGACAAAACATTGCAAAGGCAACTTTTAAACCGAGTCTCATGTAATGGGGAAAAATACAAATATTATTCTCAATGTGGTTTGTTATTTTTCAAATATATAATTTTGTTTAATAGATTTTAAATTGTAACCGAGGTAGTATATGGTCTCATATATGGCATTAAGGTTAGATGTCACTTGAAAGCACATGACTCCACTACTCTAGTCTCAGCGATGGCACTATGGGATACTGGATTTTTTACAAATACTATTTAGGTTGAGATCGCCTTTTGATCTTGGATTAAAACCTAAAACTACTTCTAATTGGCTAAGAGTTTGTCTTCCTTGAACACAAGAAAACATATTAATGGCCCAAGACACATAGGATGAAGCAAACCAACAAGATACTTGTAGACCGAATTGTCATGATGTTGAAGATGGATGAAACGTTGCAAAGGCAACTTTTAAACCGAGTCTCATTTAATGGGGACAAATACAAATATTATTTTCAATGTGTTTTGTTATTTTTCAAATAAATAAATAAATAAAATGTTTTGTTTAATTATTTGTTTTTTTATGTCAAAAGGTCATTGTCAAGATGTTAAATTGTAATTGAGGTAGTATATGATCTCATATATGGCATTAAGGTTAGATGCGGCTTGAAAGCACGTGACTCTAGTGCTCTAGTCTCAACGATGGCACTATGGGATACTGGCTTTTTTACAAATACTATTTAGACTGAGACCGCCTTTTGATCTTGAATTAAAACCTAAAACAACTTCTAATTGGATAAAATATTGTCTTCCTTTAACATAAGAAAACATGTTAATGGCCCAAGACCTATAGGCATCTGACAGGAGTAAAATTTTGCCCCCTTATAGACCATTGGCGAATCATTTCAGGTAGTGTGGTTTTCCTTGAAAATAGCGATGAATCAGCCTGCATTCACGAATAGCAACGTGTGACAGTTGTCCTCACTGTCCGTTGACAATTAAGTTACAATAGGTTTTGACACCTTCAATTAAAGAAAAAAAAAGGTCCAATTTAGTAATGGTCAAAACATGGAGCCCAAATTCCTTAGCAACTTAAATAGTTAATAGTCTAGGATAGTTGAGTGAAGCAACACTATTTAAAGAAGGAAGGTCAAAGCTAAGGATGCTAGTAAGTAATGAAGATAAAGAGAAAATCAAATGATGAGGGTCAAAGCTAAGAATGCTAACAACTAATGAAGATAAAGAGAAAATAAAGTGATAAGTAATGATGCATGACAAGTGAGCTACATCAAAAGAGGGAGCGTGAAACCACACAATTAAGCGGGTAATGGTTAGAATATGAAAGTAAATTGCAAAAATGTGTGAGAAAGACATAGAGATCATTCCCTACACTTCCCTATGTGTCGGCAATTCCATTTGGAAGCCCAAGGGAGCATGCTAAGAACTATCCTAAAGGCGCCAAATTGTTGGAGATGTGGTAGTGTTGACAATTGTCCATGATGTAACAAAATCTAGTTAGCAATAAGAGAAATATGCTAGCTCCTTAAGAGCTTCATTTGACTTGACTCAACCAACCATCAAGCTTTGGTAGCCAACAAAATCTCAACATATCATAAGTAACTAATTATAAGATGTTTTCCTTGTTACACTTCAGTGTACCCTAGATTTTTTCACCAAATGTGGACCATCATGTGAGCAAATTATGTGTCGTATTGTATAATGATGAGCCAAAAGTGTGGTTGCATTTGCGCTCATGTATTGTATTAGACTATGCTTAGATGCTCTATGTATTAGTGGGGGAGATATGTAGTATCTCCAGACCCCGTGTGGTTGGTCATGGCCCATCCTTTTAGTCCCCATTTCAAGATAGGATTTTCTTTTATGGCTACGGTCGATGGCCCCTTGATGTTGGTAACTCTTCATCATGACAATCATTTGTGATATGGGTTGCTATGTAACCATTTTGGAGTGGATCTACTAGTACACATGATCTAGGGGCGCTGCTAGTCTCTCTTACCCCTTTGTATATGATGTAAAAGTGTTGCTCTTTGTAAAGGTTGTTACACATATAGCACACTTATTCTATTCCTAAGCATGGATCCTTATCTTATGTATTCATCGCACTTTGACCATCTACTATTGAAGATGATTTACATATGCTCACTTAGTTTTAGGTCTCTCGATGCAGTGTCACACTTCTCGAGGTAGTACACATATCCCTAGGCATTAGTCACATCCTCCTAGGCACATTTAGGCTACCATTGCATACATGGACATCCTCTACACATGCCACATTGGAGATTCTTGAGCATCCTTCTTTTTCATCACTTTTGGAGATGTTTCTTGCATGATTTGAGGGTTGACCCACACATGTAGGCTTTATGACAACCATGAGGGTGTTTTTGGTGATGATTTGACTTAGAAAGGCAGCTTCCTTGCCTTGTGGAGCATCTTTGCTCAATTTAAGGGCTTGGTCATACCTTGGAGATACCTATTGAGCATTCCTTGAGCACATTTGAGGAGGCCATCCACTTTTGAGGTCATTCTCCACCTTTTCATGAGGTCATTCCACTTGGAAGAGAAAAATGTTGGAGCTTTGCTTGCTTGGGAGGATACTTCACCATGTTAGAGGCCTCCACATCACTCTTTCCTTGGAACGTTGGGCTAGAAGAGCAAATTGACCCCTTTGTTCATGGGATTGTTGATGTTTACAGCTACGTGAGACATCCTCCAGGAAACAGACTAATTGAGTCGACCTGAGAGAGAGCCCGTGAGTTGGGTGTGCCCATGAGATGGGTATGTGGTTCCTATCTGAGACAGAACTGGAAAGTTGTGATGACCTCCTCTGTGCAGAGAGTTGAGATGATACTCCAGATGATTCCCTTGTGTAATGCAGTGAGAAATAAGATCTGTTGAGTTAGACGTGCATGTGGTTGAGCACAAGTGAACGCGTGGAAAATCCCATGAGTTGGGTGCATCGTTCTGCGACAGAGATGAAATGATGTATTAGCCTCCTCTAAGCAGAGAGTTGAGATGATGTACTCCAGATGATTCTCTTGTGTAACACAATGAGAAAAAAGATCTATTGAGTTGGACGTGCTTATTGTTGAGCACATGTGAACGTGATCCTAGTGGTTGAGCATTAGTGAGTGTGGTTCTCCTGTGAGACGTAGTGAGATAGAGATGTGGACATCCCTGTGGTTGAGCACAGATGGATGTGCCCCTAGTGGTTGAGCACAGATGGATGTGCCCCTAGTGGTTGAGCACAGATGGATGTGCCCCTAGTGGTTGAGCACTAGTGGGTGTATGAGATCCCTTGTTATATTGTTCAAGAGTCAAACTTACCTGTAACCCTCTTTGTGATGTAAAGGGTACAGGTCGGCCCTACCATAAGGTGAAAGATAACTAATGTAAAAGATAATTAATATGGTAATTATTAATTATATTATGAGTTATTGAGGTCGGCCCTGTTGTGCCAATAGACACTTTTGTTGACATGTTCAGTCTAATACAAATAAAGGTAAATTCCCCATTAAGGAATCATATCACGAGTGTGAGTTTGGAAATTTCAGCAAACACTTGTTCTTGGGAAAAGTGTGCACCTCTCTTGGGCGCTTGGTTTCTAGAGTTTGTGAGCACCCTTTTGTGTGCTAGGTGTTTATGGTGGTGGAGGTCTTTCTCTTGAAGAATATATCAAAGGATTGGCTGGGTTTTCTTCCGTTGTTGAGAAGGGTTTCCTAGGATACTTCTTGTGTACTTGTGTATGGTGTTTCTTCTTGTGATCTTGGTTGTTGCAACAAATTGTTTATGGTTTAAGTAAAATACAAAAATGGAATGAACTTCATGCTTAAGTCTTTCTTGTTGAAAAATCAACATGGTTTCAGAGCATAGGTCTTGAAGAACCCTTGCACAAGCATTTCAAGCTAAGTTGTCCTTCTATTCTACAGTTTCGTACGACCTCTAAGGTTTCTGTAAAATCCGTACAGACCTCTCTTGTTTAGCCTTTTTAGCACCTTACACTTGGACGTTGGGGCTGGAATTTGGATAAGGGTGTACGGCCTCACTCGGTGCACCTCCAGAGACTCTCAAAGTGAAATTTCGAGGATTTTGAATTTTTGGCCCTAGGGTTTCTAGGGTTCCGCAATTTTTTGCAAGAATTTTTTATTTGAGGGTTCTTGTTGCTCATTGAAGAAATGTTTTAGCTTAACAATATTCCTATGACACTCTCAAAGCTTATTGTTGGCATTCATAAGCCCAACAAAACCGAAGGTTCCAACCTAGCCATTAGGTTCTCTAAGTCTAGTTGACGAGAGTTTGTGAAGAAATCTGAAAATATGAAGTACAGAACCTTAGTGGAAGATAGGCTTGATGGATCAAGCAACTTTGGCTCCTAGAAGTCAAGGATTCATGTCACCCTTGAAGAAGATGATCTTTTGAGTGTGATACAAAAGACTTTACTAGAAACAACTATCGATGAAGAGAAGGAAATAAGAAGGGAAGAAGATGTGAAGGCAAGGAAGATAATCATCTACTCAATAAGAGATCATCTCCTACCTCGTATTGCCAACATGAAGACAACTTATGAAATGTATGAAGCATTGAAAGACATGTTTGAAAGTGACAACACCCTCTGATTCCTTACCTTAAAGGGCCAACTTCAAAGTACCAAAATGACAAAAGGTGATACAGTTGCTACCTTCTTTATGAAGATATAAGAGATCAAAGATCATCTAGGTGCCATTGAAGAAATCATGTCTGACATAGAAATTGTCTTATCTACTCTCAATAATCTTCCAAAACACTAGGAACCTTTTCTTCAAAGCATCAGTGGAAGAGAAAAGTTACCAACCTTTGATCGTTTGTGGACAGACTGTACTCAAGAAGAACTTAGACTTAGAAATAGAGGAGCGGAATACTCCCCTGGTGACAACCATGCTCTTGCACTTCATACAAAGAAAGGAGGAAGATTCAAAAGAAAATGCAGACAAACATTCATAGATGAGAAGTCTCCATCAGCCTCAGGTCATAATCAGAGAAGA
Source organism: Picea engelmannii (assembly GCA_009831015.1). Lineage (NCBI taxonomy): Eukaryota > Viridiplantae > Streptophyta > Pinopsida > Pinales > Pinaceae > Picea > Picea engelmannii. The sequence continues at coordinate 15,649 of ML791909.1, forward strand.
GATGTTTCAGAGATTCAGTGCTTCAGATGTGACAAATATGGGCACTATGCAAGAAATTGTCCAACCAGGAAGAAATGAAGACAATATACTTCCACCGCTGACATTGATCCAGACCCACCTCAAAGGGATGAAGATAAGAGAGAGGAGAAGTACTTCTCTAAACCAAATGCATAATTGAACATGACTATAGATTCAGGTAAATTGTTTGATCATTAAAATTTTAGTTGATTGCATTCTTAATAAGAGAAGGGTATTATCTCTAGTGTGGGAGCCCTTAACACTTGGAACATTATCCCTGGTATGGTAGTCCAAACCTTATTGATTGATTATTATGCTAGTAAATAAAAACACCTGAAGACTTGAAAGATCTAGAAAACAAGTAAAAGACGACATCCATCCTTCATACTTCAGAGAAAGTTACTTGACTCAGAGGGAGTCAAACAAAATGAAAAGAAGGAAGAGACAATACCTTCTCCCCCTTCATTAGTTCAGCGGGAGATAGGCATTATTCCAGCCGATCCAGTTGCTCCAATTGATATGCCCAGAGATATTGCAGTAGGGTATAAAAAGCCTGCCTAGGCTCGACAAAACTCTGCAAAAGGTAGAGGAACATACAAGTCCCTCAAGGGACATCCCGAGAAAGAGAAAGAGATTTTCAAGCTACCCTTCAGCCATGAGCCACTTCATTGATTTTGAGCTCCCTGTCATGGATAAACGACAAGTGAACAGGTATGGCAAGATGCCATGATAGAAGAATACCAATATATCTAAAAGAATGATGTATGAGACATTGTTCAGAGACCAGAAGGGAAGTCTATGGTGACTTCCAAGTGGATCTATAAAATCAAGCATGCAGTTGATGGAAGTATCGAGAAATACAAACTGAGATCTGTGGCCAGAGGATTCCCACAAACAGAGGGAGTTATCTATGATGAGACACTTGATCCAGAAGCCATGTTGTTGGATACAAGCAAGCTTTGACTTATGATTTCGAGATAAAGGATCTGGGTATAATGCACTACTTCTTAGGACAAGAAGTATGATAGAATACTGATGATATTTTTCTTGAGTCAAGGAAAATATACAATGGGGATATTAAAGAAGTTTAGTAGGACTAAATGCAAATCCATGCCTACACCGATGATGATGGATTTGAAGAAAATGAATGATGATGATTCAGACGAGATTGTTCCACAGTCGATTGGATCACTGATGTATCTGGTTAACCCCAGACTGCATACATGTTATGTAGTGAATGCACTTATCCAATTCATGATTCAGCCAAAACAAACTCACTGGACAACAACGAAACATGTATTGAGATATCTACAAGGCACAATTGGATATGGCCTGAGATATACCTCCAGTGCAGACTTGAGTTTGCAGGGATATGCAGAATGGACCGAAAGTACAGTGGATCATAAGAGCACATCTGGTTGTTGCTTTTACCTTGAAGTTTGCCATGGTTTCCTGGTGCAGCAGGAAACAAAGCTTTGTGGCCTTGAGTACCACAGAAGCAGAGTATATAGCATTGAGTGTGCGAAGCAGTGTGGCTTCACAAGTTTATGACAGATTTACTTGATCATGAGATGGATTCTATAATTATAACCAGATCTGTGTAAAGTTTTTTGAGAACCCTGTGTTTCATGATAGATCGAAACACGTTGAGATAAAATATCATTTTTCAGAGACATGATGCAGAGGAAAGCAGTACACGTGCAGTACCTTCCTACACATGAGCAGATTGCAGACATCTTCACCAAACTACTTGAAGTTCAAGAACTTCTGTGAGAAACTGACATGGTGGAGAATACCTCCCTAGCTGAAAGGAAGTGTTGATGACTACAGTGAGACAAATTTTGAGTACTTCCATGTGAGACTTGACCTGATGTAGAATGCCTCCCTAGCTGAGAGGGAGTGTTGATGATTACAACTGCGTGAGACATCCTCCATGACACAAACTGATTGAGTCAACCTAAGAGAGAGCCCATGAGATGGGTATGTGGTTCCTATCTGAGACAGAACTGGAACGTTGTGCTGACCTCCTCTATGCAGAGAGTTGAGATGATACTCCATGTAATGCAGTGAGAAAGAAGATATGTTGAGTTAGACGTTCCTGTGGTTGAGCACAAGTGAACGTGTCGAAAAGACCATGAGTTGGGTGCATTGTTCTGAGACAGAGATGAAATGATGTATTAGCCTCCTTTGAGCAGAGAGTTGAGATGATGTACTCCAGATGATTCTCTTGTGTAACACAGTGAGAACGAAGATCTGTTGAGTTTGGCGTGCCTGTGGTTGAGCACAGGTGAACATGATCCTAGTGGTTGAGCACTAGTGAGTGTGGGTCTCTTGTGAGACGCAGTGAGATAGAGATGTGGACATCCCTGTGGTTGAGCACAGATGTATGTGCCCCTAGTGGTTGAGCACTAGTGGGTGTATGAGATCCCTTGCTATATTGTTCAAGAGTCAGACTTACCTATAACCCTATTTGTGATGTAAAGGGTACAGGTCGGCCCCACCATAAGGTGAAAGATAACCAATGTAGAAGATCATTAATATGGCAATTATTAATTATATTATGAGTTATTGAGGTCAGCCATGTTGTGCTAATAGACACTTATGTTGATAGGTTCAGTCTAATATAAATAAAGGTAAATTCCCCATTGAGGAATCATATCACAAGTGTGAGTTTGGAAATTTCAGCAAACACTTATTCTTGGGAAAAGTGTGCACCTCTCTTGGGCGCTAGGTTTCTAGGGTTTGTGAGCACCCTTTGTGTGCTAGGTTTTTATGGTGGTGGAGGTATTTCTCTCGAAGAATATATCAAAGGATTGACTGGGTTTTCTTCCCTTGTTGAGAAGGGTTTCCCAAGATACTTCTTGTGTACTTGTGCATGGTGTTTCTTCTTGTGATCTTGGTTGCTGCAACAAATTGTTTATGGTTTAAGTAAAATACAAAAATGGAATGAACTTCATGCTTAAGCCTTGTTTATTGAAAAATCAACAGGAATGTCCCTCTCTCATGAGGGTTTTATGTACATGTGGCATAATTTGATTATGTATTGACTTGGTCTCCTTCTTTGTGTGGATGATAAATCTTGTTTCTTAGTCTCCTATGATAATTTTAGGGAGAAAGAATTAACAAAGAATGAGAAGGATTTAGAAGCCTCCTCTATAAATAGAGGCACTCCTCTCATTCCAAATTGTTGTGATTGTTGGATATCATTTGTGACTACAAATAATAGAAAATATGCCTTTTCAGGTTTTGGTGTCAATTCATGGAGCTTTCTCTTTCTTGGTTATCTTCTTGGTGCATTAAATATTTGTTATGGTGATTCAACACTTCTACTAACTTTCAAGATCAATCCATTTGAGGAGGTGATTAGCTACTTGGAGAGGAGACAATTTAGGATTTGTTCCTTCCTTCTTCTCTTGTTAACTTGGGTAAGTGCTCAATCTCTTATCTTATTTTTCCTTTAGTTCGGTCGGCAAGGGTTTTAAGCTTTTTATTCAAGTTATAGTTGATCTTGTTGGTGACGTTTTTTTTCCTTTGAGGAATCTGTTCTTGTAGGTCCTTGGTCCTCTTAGTTTATTTTGATTAGGTTGGAGATTATTCTACATTTAAGGTTCTAATCTCTTACTGTAGTCCTTAAGATATAAGTGACCAATTCTCGAAGGGGCATACTTATTGACCTTAATAGCCCTAATTGGATAAAAAATTAAAGGCACTAGTCCTATATCTAACAACCAACCAAAAAACTCTAAAAATAAAAATAAAAAATAAAAAATTTGGTTGTTCATAAAGTAATCTAACAGTGAAAATCAAAGAAAACCATTTATTTAGATTTTCATTGTCTAATGTAAAGTCAACATATTCTTTCATTTCCTAGAGAAATTGATCCTAGGGTTTACACTTAATTGTTTATCTCTAACCCTAAGGAGGAAAATTGCCCCTATTATATTGAGCTTTAAGGTGTTATCTTGCATTTTGTGGGTTGTTTTAAGGTGATTCTCAAATTGAGAAATTAGATTGTAGCATGAAAAATCAGATTTGTTAAACCCTAAGGTTAGGGTTTGGTGCTTCAAGGTGTTTTATTTCTTAATCATAGCCTCTACTTCATTTCTATAATGTTTACCAAGCTTATATTACATATCTATAGGTGATTCCAATCCCTAATGTACTAATAATTGCTTATCATTTACTTAGAGGTTTTGCTTGGTGAATTCCAAGTGCTAACTTGTGAAACCCTCGGGGGATTCACCATACATTTTACAAGTTCTTGATTAGATAATGTTTATATATATATAGAACTTGTCTCTTACACTTGTTTGGTTGTTGTTGTATAGAATATATATTGCCCAAGTGGAAACATCCGAGGCATCTTGTTCTTTGTGCTTAATCTCTCTCTTGATGGTAGTCTTGTGTCCTAAATCTGAAATTTATGTGTTTTTATTCAAAAATCAGATTTAAAAGTAAAAGGACATCCATTAGCTTGTCCTCTCTCAGCGTATAATCAAGTGGTAAACACATGCACACATTGCACCTTTGATTAATGTTAAATGTCTTCATTCTTTGTGCCTTGAAGTAGCTTAAAGTGGTTCTAACCTCTTGTGTGTTCTGTTCGTTGAGTGATAGACTTAGATGCTAATATGAAGTTGTTAATGTTGTTGATCAGATTTGGCACACACAACCACTAGCTCCTTACCTTTCTTTGAAGTGGATATAATTGCAGTTCATCCAATCGTTTCTAGTTGAATATCTTTAGAGCATTGTAATCACTGGTTGGAATCTGACACATAGTCTTGTTATATTTATTGTGGATTAAATAAACAAAATCATATGATTACATGGTTTTATTCCACTTACAGAGGTTTACTTTCATTATTTTGGATACCCCCCATGGCTTTTAGGAGTTGGCCTAAAGTGTAGGGGAAAGTGTATTGAGGTGATAGTGGTGCACTTCCCGTCTTGTTGCCCCAGTTAACACCTCTGTTGGGACCTTTCACAAGGGTGCTAGTTTAGGTAGTAACATTCCCCATGTGTACATTTCAAACAAAAATGATGCTAGCAAATTTCCTAAAGGGGCCAAGGAAGTTAGGTGAGACTTGCCTTGAGGGGAACAAGGAAAAGAAGGGAAGAGGAGTAACTTTCCTCAAGTAGAACGAGGGTAAATAGGTAGAAATAGTGACAATGCTAAAATACTATTAAAGGAAAAATAACTTACTCCATATAGAGCAAGGGAAAATGAGTATAAAGAAAAACAATGCTAGAAGGACCGACAAATTAAAAACAACTTGCCTCAAGGAGGAGAAATAGAGGCAATCAACCTACCTTAGTGGGGAGCAAGTTTGACCAACAAAAACATAGTAGAAACGTTGGAAAAAATAGCTTTCCCTGACGATCAAGAAAGTTCGACCAACCACATGCAAGGTCTGAGAATGAAAAATCTTAGCCTCTTCAAGGAGATGAGGTTAACCATACACTTGTAAAGTGTAAGAAACAATAATCCTACTCCTAAGAGGGAGCAAGGTTGACCACCCACATGCAAGGTGTGAGAAATAAAATGTTGGTAAATATGTAACATACAACGAATGGCATGAGCATAGGAAGAATGTACAGAGGATTGTTAGCATATTTACAGGCAGCGTATACTTGTCATTGATGGAAAGTACAGTAGTGGTGATGGCTTAAGTACAACAACGATGAGTAGCAGCGCAGCAATAATCGGGAGGAGAAGAGTCAGTGACCGTTGGATCCCATTCAAATTTCCCGAAAGAACAAGGGTCGTCAGATCTGAATGAAGACAAGACGAGCGCACTGAAGAAGAGGACATAGCTCAGTCGTTAGATCCAAGCGCAAGACTCGATCATCGTTGGATCAAGGATAACCTGCACGCTCTTTAAAGTACAAGGAGAAGCGGGCATAATCACGATTTGCAAAATCGCGACTTCATCTGAGTCATCAGATCAAGATTGATTCTGGACCGTTGATTCCAGTCCTTGTCGGAGTTTCGGGGATCGAGAGTTGGACATGTCAAATATTATTGACATTAGGAATTCCGATATCGCGATATGAGGAATTGCGATGTAATCTGAGCCGTCAAGATCTAGGTTGATCTGAATCGTTGGATCCAGCCCATGTTAGAGTTTCGGAAATCGAAAGATTGAGAAGTCAGAGACTCTCAACATTAGGAGTCCCGAATTGCCAAAATGCGAAATCCCGAAACAAGACACGTCAACAAACCTAATAACACGTGGCACAACCAGGCAATGACAAGTGTCAAGTTGATTCAATATTTCAGGCTCATATAGGTCACGAATCTGAGTGACATGTGGCAGTCACCAACACGTGTCAATTCACGTGTGATGTTAGCAGGTTTACACCATGTCGAAGTTTCGCAGATCGAGTGTTTGAAATGTCAAAGTCTATTGACCACAGGAATTCCGATATCGCGATATGCGAAATCGCGACGTAATTGCGACAGTCAGATCAAGATCAGATTTGGACCATTGATCTAACTCCTTATCGGAGTTTCGAAAATTGCGAGATGGAGAGGTAAGAAAACAATGCAACAAGAATGCCGATTTCGCGATATGCGAAATCGCGATTCAATCGCAGTCGTCAAGTCAATATCAGACCTGGACCGTTGATCAAACTCCATATCGGAGTTTCGCGAATCGCGACATAGAGAGGCAAAGAACACAATGCAACAAGAATGTCGATTTTGCGATATGCGAAATCGCGATTCAATCGCAGCCGTCAAGTCAATATCATACCTGGACTATTGATCAAACTCCATATCAGAGTTTCGTGAATCGCGACATAGAGAGGCAAAGAACACAATCCAACAAGAATGTCGATTTCGCGATATGCGAAATCGCGATTTAATCGCAACCGTTGAATAAAGAAGTGATCTGGACCATTGATTTGACTTCTTCATAGAGTTTCGAGGATCGAGATTTGTAAGTGACAAAAACTCTGAACGCCAAGAGTGTCGAAATCATGATGTGTGAAATCTCGACTGAATCTGAACCGTCAGATCAAGAAATGATCTGGACCATTGATCTGATTTCTTCATGGAGTTTCGGGGTTCGGGATTTGTAAGTGACAAAAACTTTGAACGCCAAGAGTGCCGAAATCGCGATGTGTGAAATCTCGATTGGATCTGAACCGTCGGATCAAGTTTTGATCGGAGGGTTACTGTTCTCTCTCACAGTTAACTCCTTAGTTTGGAATCTGTTAGCAAAACGGACTCATGATTGCAAATCAGTTGTCGGTCAGTTGGCGTTTTAGTTGCCTGGACAGTTGTCTTTCTTGTGTCTAAGGAGATGCGAAGTGGAACTGCCGTGTGGGTGAGTATAAAAGAAAATGAGACAGACGGTGTTTTTTTTTTTCAAGGAGTTTTGTATGAGAAAATAATGAAACTATAAGAAAAGGAAAATGAGAGAATGCGAAGGAGGAGATTGAGCATATGGGCAGTGTGAGATGAAATGCAGAGTTGAATAACAGAACAATTTGAAGAAGAGCAGAATGAGAGAACGAGTTGATGCAGAGCATACCTGCTGAACAGACAGAGGAAGAGAAGAGCAGCAGAACAGTGTGAAGAAAACCAGTTTTACAGAACAAAGAATGATTGGTAAGAACTAATTTATCTGTAAAGTGGAATGTTTATTTAGCCATTAATATTCTAGGGAGGTTGGGAGGTGCTAGGGAGGACAGTTGTCCTCAGAGGTTCAAGTGGGTGCTTGAACACAGGAAGTTGTCGCTTCCATCTGGTTGCAGCTAGAGAAACCAGGGTGGCAGGGTGGTGCTAGGGAGAACAAGTGTTCTCTGTTATACAGGTTGGAGCCTGTGTAACTGGAAGTTGGTGCTTCCATCCAATTGGTGCTGGAACATTCAGGAAGTTGGTGCTTCCATCCAGTTGGTGCTGGAATATTCAGGGAGTTGGTGCTTCCTTCTAGTGGGTGCTAGAGAAACCAGAGAGTTGGTGCTCTCAAACAAGTCCCAGCTTGTAAAACAGAGGTTGCAGTCTCACATTGAGTTGGTGCTCAATTATAGATGATGTACAGAACTTAAAAGACTGCCTATCATTTCGAAGAAGAAGAGGTTTTCTCCCTTTATGGGTTTCCTTGTGAAAATCTGTCTCTGTGTATATCTTATGTGTGACTGTTGTTCTTTACTTTTACTGTCCATATGCTGCATATTGTTGATGACGACTTGAAGAAAGATTAATAATGTTTTAACAAACTTAAAATTGTTTAAGCTCACTTACAACTGATTCACCCCCCCCCTCTCAGTTGTATTAATAATTCCAACAATTGGTATCAGAACGGGTTCCTTTTAATTCAAAGGTAGATCTGTAAGCTTAAACATGACAAGTCATGAAGGAACTTCAGCCTCTAAGCCCCATCTGTTTGATGGAACAAATTTTGCCTTCTGGAAGATTAGAATGAGAACATACTTAATGGCCTTGGGTGTTGATGTTTGGGATGTAGTAGAGACTGGATATACAAAGCTTGTTGTGCTAGCCTCCAAGGATGATAAGTTAGAGT